>JAPYYX010001333.1:0-26946 GCA_030522605.1 Cremastinae sp. B BG-2022a | reverse complement strand
TTCTCTTTTATCAATCGATTTGTAAATTTTTCATTTAAAACATATATTTTTTTCAAAATTTTCTTCAGAAAACAATTTTTACTTGTGAACTACCTTAACCAGGTAGAGAGCGTATCTTAAAGCATGTGTACGTCCAACTTTAAACTCATTTATCTCGAAATGACTTTTTTCGGCACGGTGCAGGTGAAAACAAAAAAGTATTAAACCGAATTACTTGAAATTTGGATATGTTGTATGGCTATGGCCCGAACTACAACCGTAATTTTATTTAAATAATTTCCTATTTTTTACACTAAAAAACTAGTGAAAAAAACCCGATTTTACGAACTTTTTTTCAAAAGCGCGCCATTTTGCCAATTTGTAATTTTTTCGATTTGTTGTAGTTCCGGCCATAGCTACACTCTTTCTGATTAAGAATCTTTTTTGATTTTGTGTTTCGTATGAGTAGAAGTCTCGAAATCACCTGCACCGTCCGGGTCCGATTTTTCGAGAGGGCATTTTCAACGGTATTTTTTTAATAATAAATATTGTTTTTTAAATGTAAAAAAATTTTTTTTGTATGTTCAATAAACGTAGTAATAAGCCTGAAAAGTTGAAACACCGTTTTTTAAATTTTTAATGGCAAAAAAAAATCGTGAAAATAGGTGAAATTTTCGTGCTCTAAACCACCGTGTCCCCTTAAAAATGAAGAACGCGGAATGGAAATTATGATAAACAAAAGTTTTTAATCGCTCCGTGTTTATCTGACAATTTCTCTAGCACAACTTCAACAATACCTACAGCAGATTCGACCACGTCGATCCCTTGCTCTTTCAGTACTCGAACAAAAGTTCTAGTACCGACCGTATAAGCTTGTCCCTTGAAATTCTGTTTTTTCAAGTACCATCCGATGACGTAGGAGGGAATAGCAATTTGTTCCTGTTAGATGAATGATCCATTTAATATATTTATCAACATCAAGACTTCAAATTGTTTACTCACAGGCCTCGCGGTATAACCCATTTTTTTAAATTTTCCACAATAAGTTTCCAGCGTCAAGGTACCATTGTTCGATACGAATGCAATATGTTTACCCATACTTTCAAGCTTATTCAAAGCTTCCAAAGCTCTATCAATCGGCGAAGTACCGAGCCATAAAACACCTAATATTTATAATATAACAAAAGTAATGAAAAAATAAATATATCTTCAAAATTTTGTCATTTGTTGAATTTGTAGAAAATAAATTACCATCACAATCTGTCAAGATCGTGTCAAAAGAGTCCAAGAAACGTTTCAACTCGTCGGGTCCAACCTCCATGAGATTGCGCATCGCCATCGCGAGAAGAGAAAATCTTAAAAAATTATAAAACGACTCGATTTAATAATTAAAAAAAGAAAGTGAAAATTGACTGCCAGTTAGATGCACAAACGCCCGGGACGACGAACCGCGATGGACTGAAATCTTCCGGTGAGGCTCATTGTACTGAAATATTCCGAGAGATGTGTATGACATGCAGGGAAAAATGAAGATAAAGCGCGTGACGTTTTTAACGCAAGAGTCTTGAATCACTGCGGCTTTTTCTACTTCCTGCTAACATCGTGCCACTTTGTGAAGATATTTCCGAATAATTTGAATGTACATTAAAGAAAGAATGCAAATTTCAAATGGAAATACATACCTCGGATCTTCATATCCGCGACGACTCGATTTCCACAATGTTAAATGTTATGTTAGGGATATTTGGTACAGGAGCATTTGTCACTGATACAGAAAACTGATAGAACGATGATAAGATAAAATATCGCGTTAGAACTCGCTCTGCGTCTTTTTTAAGCGCCACATGAATTATTTTTGTACTTTCCTCGTTATTGTCGGAAAATAAATTTTAAACATTTTACGAGCTCTGCATCATCGAGTTTAAAAGAGGATAAGGACTACGGGGATTTTTTGAGAACTTTTTGTAGTAATGAATCTTGCATGAAATTTCGACGAATTCATGATCGAACACCTTACGGTTAATAGAATTTCAATTTATTATGTTTTCCTAGCCGTCAGTGTCTTGTTTCTCATTTACAAAGGTATCATATGGATTGTATCAATAATAATAATGACAATGATAATAATGATAAGAGACAATAATGAACGTATGATTCAATCAATTCAATCAACCAATCGATAATCCATAATTTTTTTTCTTTTCTCATCCTCTGTCTCTCGCCTTTTTTTCCCATTTATCAATAAAGATATTGAATAGTGATTCGTTTACGTGTAATAATAATATTTTGTCTACGTCCGATTCATGCGTAGTATACACTATAGTATATAATATTCATTATAGTCCTCGTAAGCGTCGCGTTTTACATTTTACTTCATTTTTTTTGTTCGTATTTGTTCTTTTCCTGTTTTTTTTGTTTTGTTAATTTTTTTCTTTATTCTCGCTCTTCTTTATCCGCCATATGTTTTTTCGATTCGCAAATCCGTGGTGAGAGATTTTCGGGTGGAGATTAAATGCTCAAGCCTCTCATTCTGTTTCTTTTTCTTTTTTTTTCGTTTTTACGCATGGATTATTGGTCGCGCCCTCGACAAGCGTTATTACAACAATAGTGATCACCCAATTATTGACTTCCCATTCGTCCGCGTCAAATATAATGTTTTTTTTTCGTCCCCCAACGTCTTCACTTGCCCTCCCCCTCTTCTGTATTTTGTTCTTACGCAATTTCTGACTAGAATCCGCACAGGACGTCGATTCTTCGATTCGTCCTTGGTCGCTTTGACTCCCCGATTTATTATCGATATGAAATTCGTATCGTTGAAACTTAACGAAAAAATGTATTTCCGATTGCATCAATTTTTTTGAGAACTCGATTCGTTCATTCAAGTAATTTATTTATTTTTTTCGAATTTTTCATTTTCCAAAAACGTAACTCTGAATTAATTTATTTTTTCGGCAACACCGATTTTTGTTCTCTGTTTCAAAAAATCATCTCTCTTGTTCACTTAGATAGGAAATGTTTTTTCTTCATTAGACCTCAACGCTCCAAATTTCAACGAGATGATTCATTTCAGCTGTTACTCGTAAAAGCTATCAGCATTATTATGTTGTTGTTATCTTTCGTATAATTTACACACACATAGAAACATTCGATTGTACAACAAGCGTGGAAACGTGGAAAGCATCCTCTTCAGCTCTCATTCTCGAACATTTTTTCGGTCATTTTTTCGATTTTCACTCATCTCTTCGTCGCTCCATTTTACCGATTTCGATCTTCCTTCTTATTTTCCTCTATCCTGACATTCTTATTCCTTTCATTTTCTTTTAAACTTCGAGGTATCGTGATTATTCTTCTTATTGTTTTTTCTCGTAGAGGTATGTCGCATGTTCTACATTCACTTTTTATTACTCTCTTCGCCTCTACATATTATTATTGTAATTTTTTTATTCGTACTGCGTATAATATAGTTACCTAGATTTTTAATAACAACGAGAGCCGGAGAAAGCTGAGACCTGGACAACAGGAGATTTAATTTACATTTTAATGAACATTTTTATTTATTTTATAAAATAAATTGAGACTGAGTTTCGTTAGAGAATTTATGGAATAATCGAATGAGTAACATTTAAGGTACTACTATCGCTGGGTGCCGTATAAACATGGGTTGGAGCACCTTTTTGCATTATTTAAAAAATTAATTTTGATAAATTTCGAGATTTTCATCGATGAAGAAGAGGTAAATATGGTGGATATATTTTACGAAATTTCCGCATTGCCTTTTTGCGAACCTTGAAAATTCTCTCATTGAATCTAAGTGTATGATTTTCACTAAATAATTTTTTTCTCCTAAACTAGACGGTAGACCAAACTCATGTTTTTTCTGAATATTCTTTACGAACTACTCTAACATCTCCTTTTTTTCTATGAATATGGTAAGAATCGTTTTTGAGTTATTTTGAAAAACGTATTTTTTCACCACGTTCAACAAGCATTTGAATGGACGAATCACAAAACTTCAAAATCGAATAACCAAAAAACTAGACGGTAGAATTATTTTTTTCTTTTTTCAATCGATTTGTAAATTTTTCATTCAAAACAAAATTTTTTTCAATATTTTCGTAAGAAAACAATTTTTGCGATAGTAATACCTTAAGGAAAGAGGTGTTATTGTCGAATTTCAAATGACAGGATAACTCGAAAATTTCGTGATAATCGGTGATTAAAATAACGAGAGTAACTTGTTAAAAAGTATTTCGTTAAATTAAAAAAGTAATTATTAGGCCTCGGGTCTCGATTGTCAAACGAGCAATGTCAATGTATGCAGTCCTCGGAATTATCTTTGCGCTGAGAAAATTTGCTTGCTCGTGACAAATCTGAACTCGTGAATTGCGAAGTAGTAATTTAAAGTTGAAGTCGAATAAATTTACGTTCGATTAGATCGCGCGAATTGCGACAAAGTTCATCAACGATTCAAAAAGTCTTCGGCGTTTCATTGCAAATGTATATTGATCGTTAAAAATTTACCAGAATTCGAAATTGGATTTCTCAAATGAAAATCCAATAACAACGAATCCACGTGATTTCATAGATATTGAGTGGAAATTTGTCCGAGCGATGAACGTACCGCATTTTTTTTCAGGATTGAATTATTTAAGTTTAGGCAAAGTTTGCCTCCTCAGTGAACTAACAATTTTACTTTGACGGAACAAACATTTGACGACGGTCTGAACAGAGTGTGATAAAGTCCATTATCAGTCGAAAAGTCTTCTTCATCTTACTTAAATATTTCGATAAATCGATACAAATTTATTAATATTCGAATCAAGATTTCCTAAACTGGAGTAAACATTTTTACGATGGAACTTTATTAATTGTAATTAAAAATTCGTTATGTGATATACGAGATATGATTTTCTCAAATGAAGCAAAGTATTCATTCTGAATTGACCTTAACAAAAGTGAACACCAAAATTTGAATCAACTGCAATACATAATTCATTGTTAATTCAGAAGTCTTCCTCGTCTCAGTGAAAAAGTTACTTATCGTAATTCATAATAAGTACAATTTCATTACACAATCTGATACGAGTTATGCGAATTTACCGAAATTTCGTTCTCGAACTTAACGATAAATGTTTTTTTTTCACCTCAAATGAGAATCCACAAGTTTCGAACAAAGTACAAGAAAGTTCGTCAGTGATTTCGAAGTATTTTTCATTTCATCGAAAACTTACTAAAACTTCTATTAAAAATACATCACGTGTATTTTTCCAAGATGAAATTTAATATTTACCAAAAAACTCTTTCGCAATTTATATATGAAATTCATTATTATTCCTGAAAACGATATTGTTTTTTATTTACTCAAAGTGTAAATAATCGCGTTGCAGTTTTCCTCTTTTCTCCATCTCTGATCGTTATCTTGTGTACCTATCTATCTACCTATCCAACTATTAGCCCCTTATGCGCTTTTTTCATTTTGTTTTCTATGGTATTAAGTACGAATGAACGAAGAACAATGCCAGATAACGCGCAAAAACGCAACGTTATTTTCGGCGTTATCATTAATCGTACAATAAACTCGTTCGTCAAAGCGACGACACGTTTTTCCTCTTTTGCTTCTTTTTCATCTCCGTCGTGCGTCGTGCTTCGATTTCCCCCCCTCCCCTTTTTTGTGCCAATAACACGTACGCGCCGATATATTTGATGCTCATAAAACTTCGTTTTGCCCGAAGCGATCACCTGACCGAGTTCGTTATGTTTCGTTTAACGTTTCCTCGCAAAAATTTCGTAATAAATCGCTAATTGTTTTTTTTTCGTAGAATATGACGATTTCGTACAAATCATTCAGGACTGATAAATTCTTCCTCTCTTTCTCTTTATCTTCCCGTTTTATTTTTATTTCGAGTATCCTCGCGTATCGATATCGTAAGTTGTATTATAATTAAATGTATGCAAAGTATCGTATAATACGTTCTGAGACATTCGTGTTCCGGCCTTTCATGTTTTTTTTTTATTTTTCGATTCAAAATCGAAAAAAAGACAGCTCGGCTGTCAAATTTGAATCGAGAGACAAATGGAACAATAAATTTCGACTCTATCGATCTTATTGTTCATCGATTCTAATTTGACACTTTATTATTCATCGATAGAATATTCATGGAATCGTGCGCTGCTCATTAAATGACGAAGCTTGCGAAACGTTATTTATTCCCCGGCGTGAAATCTTCCTCATTTTCCTGATTTTTAGGAAATTATTTTCAACGTCACAATCCAAGAATTAATATTGATCTTTTCTCAATTGTTTTATTCATGAAGAAAAATAATAATAATAAAATACTTTTTCGTTGGATCTCAACGTCGTAAACTTCCAATAAATTATATCGAGTGCAAGGCTCCGAACGAAAAATCTTTTTAACCAACGTGAGATTCAAAAAGATAAAAAAGTTCACACACACACGCGCGCGCATACAGATTACTTTTTTATATTTCAATAGTGGTTTTTTGTCGAATTAATCTCCAGGCATATTTTCTCCCTGCAATATAATTCTAAAGTACTTCAAGACACATCCTCGATTATTTTTCTGAGCAATGAAGGATAAAAATCTTTTTTCCTATTCTATAAAAAAAGAACTCGTCATCGGTGAGCCTCGTTTCCTCATTTTCTTGAAATCGAAATTCAAAAGCGAAACACGAAATTGTTTCATCGATACGAGACGAGATTCGCTGGAGGCGTTTTCACGATCGCTGCGGATCATTTTTTTCCACGCATACAGACATATTACACACGCATATACACATTCTTGTTTTATCCTTTTTTATAGTCCAAGAACGAGAGACAAAAATACGAATCGATCGTGTAAAAATTTTTTTACGAAAAAAAAAAAAATTTTATTTACAATCATGTTTGTGTCAAGAAGTGGGACTCTCCGAATATCATTAAAAAACATTTTTTCCGATTTTTCCAAATAACTAAGATCAGTCTCAGACACAATTTTTTCGAGACCCTTAACTTTTTTCGAACTTGATTTTCACTGAATTTGAAAAAAAAAATCATTCGTGCAATCCTGATTTGTCACATCGTCTCTGGCTCTTGAACAATTTTAATTTGTCATGAAAAAGGTATGGTCACGATTCAAGATCAAAGTTTAACGTTTTCGCACTTCTCAGTGACTGAAATCGCAACGAACGTTGTTCAAAATTTATTCAACATCTCATTGTTATCCACGAGTCTTTATTGCGGTTATACATACGTAGAGTATATGTATAATAATATAATATATGTGTGTCTGTATGTGTGTGTTCTTTCTGTGTGTACAGTAGATATAAAGAAAAATCGTGTCACACACGATTATAAATATTCGTCGGAGCGACAGAATCCTTTTCGATTTTTCTCATTATTTTTCTCTATTTACTTCCTCGCTTATTCCTCGCATAATTTTTTTTCTTCAGTTTCCTAATCCGTAATTTTGCAATTGTTATTCTCATCTCAAAGTGCCAACGCTCGGATGCGTGCACAAAAAATGTACGAGTTAATTAGGCGCCAATATCTACTTCGATCAAAAGTCGTCGGACGAATCTCGTTAGTGTTAATATTAATATTAATTATTTATCGCTATTATTATTATTAATATTAAGTTGTTTTTTACAATACTCCATACAGTCGTCACATTCTTTATTTTTTAAACGATCAGAGTGCGATCTTTTCAGAAACGAAAAGAAAAAATAACGCAAATCCAATCGCGAGCATTTTTTTTCGTACAATCTATTGTATACTTTTTTAATAACTTTCTCTCTTTCTCTCTTTCTCTCTCACTCTCTCTCTCTCTCTCTCTCGCAATTTCTATTTCTATTTTGTTTGTTCGTTACAAGTATTACTATTATCGTATTTCAAGGAACAAGGATTTTTTTTTCATTCTCTCACGTTCTTAAATTTTTTTCATCTTCTCGTTCTAAATTTTTTTTGTTTACCGCTTGTGTCTCGTTTGCTTTTTTTCTTAAAAATCGACGAGTCGTCTAGCGTTGACTTCTGACGTTTTAAAGGCCATCTTTTGAAATCTCATTATCGTTTTTTCCTTCGAGGGCAGAAGAGCGAGAGGGTCGCGAATTTCGCGGATAAAAACTCTCGAACCGGAAAGAAAAGCTCGAATGACGCTCACCTCGTAATTGATACCCGCCTGCAACGTTTTCACTTAAAACTATCGACATGAAATTTGCACCGTTGGAATGCAAGGAATTTTTTTTTTAATTTCATCAAACTCCGAGAGATTTAAAATTGAATTTTCACCTACTTTTCTCTACTTGAAACAAAAAAAAACACATTTTTTTCGTTGGATCTCAACGTTGCAAACTTCAATGAGATTTAAAACTGTCGTACACACACAATATACAAATACGATGCGCCACAGAAACTCGACTGTAAAAATTGTACAAGATTATAGCTCGGAGATTCAGAGAAATTGCGATCCGAACGATCGAACATGACTAGAATTTTGCTTTTTTCCTTTTTTTCTCGTCGTTTCACTCCCCTCCAAATAAGACACTATTTTTTTTTTCATCGGATTCATCGTGATATATTTAATGTGAAATTTTAATTCGGTTACTCGATATATATCGTAGATTTTTCTTACGTTCGAGAGATCGAGGTACAGAGAGGGCCCGATCAACAAATTTGAGACATGACGTTTCATTGAATTTTCGCAAATTTGAGGAATAAGTGTCGAGGAGGAAGTAGGAAGAAAATAGGATTTTAAATAGAGGTAGGATATTTTACCGCCTCAGCGAGTCCTCTTAATTATCGCTTAGAAACGAATTATTGCACAATAAACAAACCACCATTAATCGAGACTTTGAGTCCGCTCTATGTAAGATTGAAATTTTTCCATTTTTTCTCTCATTTTTGTCTGTCTGAAAAATTTCCTCACCCTTATTTATTTTTCATCCCTTGCGTTTTTTCTCTTCATTTCCTCCGTGCTATCGAATTTCCGTTTTCTCGTTACTTCTATTATGCATCGAAGAAAAGCGTTGGCATGACAATGAAACAATTTTTTCAATCTCACTCTACTAAAAAAAGGTTAGAATGAACTTTTCTTTTTTTTTCGGTAAAAAAAATCGTTTATACTTGAAATAAAAAAAAAGAAGAAAAGAAATCGATGGGAAATTGTTGTTCTCGAGGTGAAATAAAAATGAATTTATTCTTCGCTGCACCGATCGAGTCGTATGAACAATTCGTGTCTATATTTAATTAATATGATGTTTTATGCAAAAAGGACAAGTCTCGTGCGAAGGCTTCAAAAACCTTCAAGAGATTGGCCTGCAATTCTATTATCGCCCAGACTCGCGCAAGAATTATATCGTAAATGTATATAACAGCAGCGTTTCGTAAATATCTCTCGTTTACGAGTATCTTTTTGTTTTGTATATAGTATATTATGAACCCAACCAGTGTGTATGCACCTTATCAATGCTCGTTAAATTAGTGTACATTCGTTTTTTTGCGAGTTCCATGATTTTCGTCGTTCCGCTCTTCAAACTCGTCATTAGTGCCTACTTATTGTTAGTTAAGGAGGAATGTAGTCATACAAGCCGCTCGAGCGAGATTTCGGGGTAGTCCAAGGACCAGAGACAAAAATTACGATATTTCACCCGAAATTGTCCCCCAACCAGATTCTTCATAATTTTAATTGAACCGCTCAACATCCTGATCTCTAGAAAAGCCGCAAAGACAAAAAATCGCAATATCAATGTCAAGTTCAATGTACAGAAAAAAAAGTCACGAAGACGAAAAAAAAAACATTATTTTTAATAAAAAAATTAATATACACAAAACAATTGATGTTTGAAATCATTTTTGAGGTTTAATGATATTTCAAAAAAATGAAAATCAGACGTGGCAAGTGGAGCGCAATCCTTGAGGACACGAATTTGAACACGCGCCGTGAGGACATTTCCAAAAAACATGAAAATTATATTCCGCAGAGGCCTATATTATCGGAATATTATCTCTGACTCTTGGCGTTGATGGTTAATAAAACTTTTCGTTTTTTTCCGTTTGCTTCCTTTATTTCGTCTCTCCGGCTCTCACGAATGGCATTGCGCGTAAACGAAAGAATTCGATGTCTCGTTATGCCTGGATTCTCGACCAAAGGAAAAAAAACAACGTATATGTACGTGTATATTTATATTTATATAGGCATATTGATGCTATATATATATAATATATATATCGCTCCGAATTATAGTAGTTTAGAGTAATGTGTACTATACAAGTACGAAAAATCTTGTTTGGCGTTATTGATCGTCCTTTTGCAAGGCACTTCTCCTCTCATCTGACGACCAAGCAGGTTTCTTCTCTCTTTTCTTACGGTTTCCTCTTTATTTTCTTTAATAAAAGCGGACGAAGAGTCGCGTCTCTCTTTCTTCATTTCTTGTTTTTTGTTTCTTTTCTTTCTTTTAATAACTCGTTACTCTCTGATATGGAGATTGGTAAACAATTTCCGAATCTCTTTCCTTTTTTTCCTGCTCGCAAAACTGTTGGTTTATACTCAATTGAAATTGCCCGATTCTCGTTTAATACGACTTGAAAATTTTGTTCGATTTGTTTTTTTTTTTTAATCCAAATTTGTTCTTACTCGGATTTAAAATTAGACGTTCGAACGGACGATTAAAAAGCTCCGATCAACGCATATTTATGTATTCAACATTTACTTATTTATAATTATTAGTTCGAGTTGTTCCTTACTCGGTTTTTTTCTTCCTCATCGAGTGTCGCTTCGATCAAGTTACCTAATTTTAGACCCGAATTTGTTCTTATTCAGCGCTTCTTCTTGCTTCGTTTTCTTTTTAGTTATTTTTAATATAAATACGATACTCGCATCACCCCATGGGGAAAAAGCTATTAGAGCAACCAATAGTTACCATTAAACTTGAATATTTTTACACACGTCGACTATCGGTACGCTCTTTGTTTTTTTTTTTTTAATTCCAAGTAACATCAACTCAATGGCACTAGATTTAGGGTAAAACGTTGACTCTTTGAATGAGCTTCGACAATATTGACTTACTCACAGCAACAGTAACTATTGGTCAAAATCCCTTTCTCTTATTTGCAGTACAGAATAATTACCATTGAGCTTCCTGCTAATTTTCCCGAGAGCTTCGTGCAACGATATTTTTCTCTCTTCCCTTTAATACGCGATTGCTCTTATCAAGAGGCGAAGAGCGAATCATGGAAATGATTCCCAGAAAAATGTCGCGATCTCGAAAAATTGTCGTTAGAAAAGCTCTCACGAGCGCTCTTTCGTCTCGACGATATTGTCAATGTGTCTCTATCTTGATAAAAGGGTCTTCGATCATTCCTCGAGGTGCATCGTTTTGTCCGGTTCGTCCTCACGAATCTTGCATTCTTTCGTCCCTCGTTTCAATATTCATCTCGTTCTCCCGATAATTCGCGAAGCGGACTCGCCCTTGCGAGCTATTTACAAGCTTACGACGATTTTAGACGTGTGTATGCGTATATTTTTTTATATGCTCGTGTGTGTGTGTGCATGTGTTTTTGTGTTTGTATTCGTGTCTGTGTTTGTGTGTGTGTGTGTGTGAGCGACGAAAGACTGGGTACAAAAGCGTCGAGCCGGCTGGACACCCTTGTTGCTTCAAGCTACAAATATCGCATTATATTTTCACCCCTCCAAATATCACTCGCCCTTATAAAGTTCACTCGGAGGGTTATTTTGTTTCAATTTTTTTCCCTCGCTAAAACTGGCACTCACAATTTTTTGTTCTCTCGCTCGTACAATCTCTCATAAACTTTGTGACAGTTATTGTTCTCTCGCTCTCATCAATCTTCACTCTTTCGTTAAATTCCTCTCACTTGTAATGTAAATGTACATATACGTCGTTTCTATATATATTTTTTCAGTCCCTAAATTCGTCGGTACGCGCACCTATTGGGAAAAGCTTGCAGCGCAAAGATTCGCAAACTCGATGGCTTAATTATCGAGCGGAGGCGGTCAGGTTGCGTCGTGACCGGTCGGATTCCCGTTGACGAGACGCGGTCCGGGCCTGCGCCTCCTGTCAGAAGCAAACCTTGTCTTTCTGTCACTCAGATAGCGACTCGTCGAGTATCTGGCAGTCTGAAGGTTTTTGTCCCTCAAGCTATTAGCAGCTTGCTCGTGAATGGCTATCGACCTGGCCTTCGTCGCCGACGTCGCCCTCGTCGGAGTATTCGTCGTCGCCGTCGTCGTCGTCCTCGTCGTCGTCGCCGTCGTCGCCGACGTCGGAGGCAGCGAGCTTCGTCTCCCGGGCCACGAGGAGACTTGATACCCGGTGCGCCTTCTCGTGACTTTTCCTCTCTCGAGGACGCCGACGGAGCTCGTCGATGCGTCCGCGTTACCTCGCGAGAAATCGTTACCGTCGTTGGAATCGGTTGTGTAACCGAGCACCGTCGTTCGGGCGTCCCAGTGACGATTTCTGATGTAGCCCGTGCTCGTCCGCAACTCGCTCGGGCTCGTGACCAAACCGAGGACCGACTGATACGGCTCGTTCGTTGGTAACGTTCCTTCCGATGAATCGACACTCGACCCCGGAAGATTCGCGCCACTTGGCCCAACGCTAGTAGAAAGCTCAGCGCCAGGGGTGAGTGAATCGACCGCGTCCTCCAAATTACCAGAGCACCGGTAATCATAGCTGCAGAATAATTGACCGTCCTGCGAGTAATCAGACATTACTTCAGTCACATTCCAATTTCTCTCCTCATCCACCACCCTCATCGTATTTTTCTCTCTTTTTTCTTTTACCCATTAGACGATACACACACCGATACGTACACTTCGAGTGTCTGCATTTGTGTGTGTACGTGTATTTCGTGTGCGTGTGTACGTATTGCACTACACAAATATTACCCACGAGCCAATTTTCACGATTCTACCATCGACGATCGATGTGACGACTTTTATATTTCTCATCTACATATTTCAACAATAATCATGCTCATTAAAGTTGTAGTCTCAGCAGAAAAGTCTGTTGTACGATATCTTCATTTTAATACGAAATTTTACGACCGAAATTTGCAAATAGACTAATGAAATTATTTTTCGTTGGGGACATCTAGAATATTTCGTAAAAATTGTAAACTATTTCGTAGCAAATGAATTAAAAGGAACGAAAAAGTGTTGCTAAAAATTAACAATTTTGTATGAAACTTTCTTTTATCAATTAATTTAGAAAAACTAAAATTAGCTAATACGAATCTCTTCGTATAACGCGGGTCATTTTTTATACTTTCATTATTTTACGATGTTTTTCAACCTTCGGATAAAACTGATTTTTGAATTTTACTGCACCGAGACTACCACCTTGAATAATAATTTTTTTGAATTATGCATTTTCATTCACATTCTGAGGATTTTATTAATCGAATTATCTCACCACGATCATTCTCCGATTTATTTCTTCATAAATAACGACAAAATGCTTGATCAATACTTGTAAAAAAAGACATAAAGTGTCTGTGAAAATCGATAGATCGTTGGAAAAGTGAAAATTAGCTGGATCCAGGGACAGGACGAACATGAATAGAAAGTAATAGAAAAGATTGAGAGACAGAGAATATTATCATAGTGAATACGTACAAGACTCTATTTCAAAGTATTTCTTTTTTCGTACATCTAAGTACCTACAAAATTCATTGTTCAATAAATATATTTACAGAGAAAGGAAAGACGAGTGAGTTTCGTAAGTGCATTTGAAAAGAATTTTAAGTCGAAATCACGAACATTTTTGAACAATGAACTAAATAGTGATTTACCTAAATCGCGGATCTCTATTTAACTAAAAATTTACTAACAACTACGCGTACATAGCAACAGCACTGGCGGACTTTAATTCAAAATTGAACTTTGCAATTGACTCAAAAAATATAAAATTTTAGATGTACATTTCTTTTTGTTTTTTTGACTAAACCACCAGTTTTGTTGATTCGACTCCGCTTATTTATCTATTCGCGAATCACTTGCTGCAAAATAAACGACTGTGCAAATCAGGAGCCTCTGAATTATTTAAAAAAAGATGCGAAAGCAATTTTAACCGAACCGAAAATTTTGAATGAAGATCTATCCTACCACGTGGCAGTAAGGATTTATCAAAAAACTGTCCATTCGCGAGAGAGGAATAAACCGAGTTCTTCAGTTTCAGTAGAAATTATTCCTAGAAACGAGAAGAGAATAAATTTTATGGAATGATACACAGGGCTCGCATTTCGCAGTTTTTTCGTGGAGATATTAAGATGTTTAAAATCGTGTAGATTACAAATGGAGAGGAATATGAAATGAAGAAAATTAATTCGAAACAAAATGGTAAAGCGTTTCTTTTGGATAAATCGCGGAATTGAATGAAAAATTCTGATTTGACTTTTTTTAAATTTGTACGAGTGAAAAGTTGTGTCTGTGACGGAAGTTGTGCTCGGTGCGAACGTAAGTCGTAGTTACGGAAAAACGATATATAATGTTTAACTGCATCCACTGCAATCGGAAGCTTCGGTGAAAAAAATGAGGAAACGAGTGCTGAGTGAGGCTTTTGTGTAAGCGACAAGACGCGTAGCCAAGCAGATAAGTTAGCATGCGAAAAACAAAAATTAAAATAATAACAAAAAAATAACAAACGAAAAAGCATTCAATTTTTAAAAACGAAAAGAAAAAATGGTCAAATGAATAAAATAAGCACCAAAATCGAAAGATCTTTTATTTATGGTTTGAAATTATCATTAATTCTCAAATTAGAGTGTAATCGGACGTAGACTAAAATTGTTTTTGCACTCCTCATGAAATAACAATTACAAGAATCTATCCTAAAAAATTTAACTTTGTTACAGACTGAATAAAAATTTACATACGATCGTCTAATACTCTAATGGATTTAAATGGTTCCATTTTCCGAAGTGCCAACATTTAGATTTTAATGTATTTATTTATCAATGAGTTTAGTTTAGTTCTGATTGGAATGCATTTACTTATAAAATTTAAAAAATTTCAAGTTTTTTGCTTCCTCGATAGAGACGCAAATTTCGAAAAAAAGTCGAAAATCCTGAAGAAAATAAGTGATCCTCAAATTTTGATGCTTCATACATAAATGAAAAGATAATAAATCATATAGGCAGCAGCAGCAGTTTTTAAGAGAGATATAGGTGAGGTAGAAGTGATGTGATTACCGATGCACACAACACGCGCTATTGCTCACCAATTGGGCGCAGTACGGCACCTGCAAGGATACCCATTGTTAGGCTGGTTAGTCAATTAGTTTTTGCTCGAGAGCGAATCACTATTTTATTATGAAGTATTTAAGCATTAGCCAAGGTTTTAATTACCTTGGTCAATTAGCCAGTTATCTTATTTTTTTTCTCGTCGCGACTTAAACTAATAATGTGTATTCACATTCATTAAATGTTTCAAATAACTCCTTTACTTTTTTAACATTCGCCGAAACCACGAATAAACCGAGGTACTTTTACTTTTGACGAGAGAATTCCGTCGATTATGGTACAAATAGAATCACTTTCACGAATTTATTCTTTTAAATTTATTAAAAAAGCAAAATTTTTGTTTATTTTTAATTTCTAATATACAGTCATGATAATGAAATACTAGATTGTATTTTTTCAATTTATAAAAATAGCAATTGCAATATCAGTTTCCGATAAGGACGAAAAGTCATCAAGAATCCAAAAATTTGGAAAAAATCGAATTTTCCTTATTTACTTTCTGGAATATATAGTTTGTTCGACAAAGTACCTCTGATGTAAGCGTCAACGGAAACATCGATAGTGTATTAACTTGAAAGCGATCCATGCAGGCCCGACCCAAATTGCGCGCGATCGGAATCTCAAAAATTTCGAAGTAACCCCATCATTTTTATTTTCACTCTTATTCATCAATTATTTAAATCTCGATTAGCTTTTGTTTCAAATTTACGCTTATTCTTGATTGTCTTTTGTGTGCCAATTACTGAAGTATATAATAAAAGCCTCGAAGAAGCGAATCAGCGTATTTTAAGGATAAACCAAAATGAAGGTTAAATCAATAATCAATAATTAAAAAAGAAAACGAAACTAATATCGACGAATTCTGGGTTCAAAAAAGGCTCAACTGCTCAACGCGAAAATTCTAATCTGCGCTTTGGCGCGTTTCTACGATCCACAGGCACTGTATTAAAATTATTTAAAGACTAAACAATATTACAAGTCAAGTACTGAACTCGGGTTTGTTCTTTTTTTCTTGCGGATTCGTAATTAAGATGGGATAAATGTATATATGTTTAAAAGGACAAATGTGTACGTGTAAAAAGAGCGATAAAAAGGAATTAATTGATCCATTGTAATGAAAGTATCAACAATAATGATATCCGGCGGGCTTGGGTACGACCCTGGATGTTCAGGCCTCCAAGTAATAACCATGATGACAAATGTCAAAATATTCGCAGCTTCTACCATTTTATAATATACAGTAACATATGTATGTATAATTAATTAACATATAGATATATATAATATATATACTAGGATCATTCAGGGCTAAATAAAATTAGTACACGAATAAGGATGAAGAGAAAAATCAATGACTTGAGCGCATAGCATGTACAAAATTTTTCGAGTACACATCGATTTGCCAAGGTAACAGACAAACTAAAGTTCATAAAGGTCATGGAATAGATTTAACGTCTAACGAGAGAGCTGCCAAGACCCCCATGGAAAAAAATCGTCAGTTCAAAACACGATTTGTTTGTTTAGTTTGTTAATAGGAAGCTATATTTTTTTCCTTGAGGGTAAAAATGATCGAACGAAATGTCAGCCCAAAACATAAAGAGACTAAACAGTTCTCATAACAGGGCAATGATTAATATGCGCTTAAAAAAATTAATCACATCAATCAAATTTCATGAAAGGCAGATTCATTCCTTTTGTTTTTTTTTTAGTTCTGGCGTTAATTCATTCGCACATTGTGTTTACAAAATACTCGTTGGACTGTCCAAAAACCTTGCATCTGTTTTGCAGGAGCCTTTGATTCGAACATACTGACTGTGAACATGTATAAATTTCATTTATGCTACAGTCGACTCCTTCTCTTGTGGCAACTTCTCGTTCACGGCAACTCTTAGTTCTGCCTAAAAGCAACTTTTTAATCCCTACTCTGATCCATGCCGCGACTGTTTGACGCATGCGTCTTCCCATGTACCACTGGAGGGGCCTCAGCGGGATGTCAAAAGTGGGGATGGAGGAGAAGTTGCCTGTAGCGAGAGTCACCATTCTCAATGGGTTGCACAAGAGAGAGTCAACTGTATTTGGGTAACGCTAATTTTGATTTTCATACATCATATCATCGAAAGTAAAAGTCCGCTTTACAATCGTATTTAGTGAAATCTCTGCAAATACAATCATGAATCACCATAGTAACTTACTCAGCCAAAGCGTATTGGCCATAGATAGTACAACTTTCAAGACACTAAATGGAAAAAATGATATACGGCCAACAAACATTTTTGATATTGGGTCATGATGTAATGTTATGGTAAATGCTAGTGCATTCACAAACATTTGATAATCTACTGCAAATTGGCAAATTGTTTTTGGACAACCCAATCATTGGTATGGATGAATATGTCAGTGTGTACGTGTGGATCTTGTTGCAGACGTTCTTAATTTGGTCACGGAATTTCATCCCTAGATGAGCTCACCAGCTTTTTTCCAACGTTATTGAACATGGAGGTCGTTGTATGTGGACCATTCCGAGTTCACCCTTACCTTGCACTCGCAGGTAGTGCACTTGTCGTGCAAGCCCTGCCAGGAAGTGCCGCTCTCGTGCAGTACTCCAGCATAACTACACGGTCTAGGATCTTCCGAGATTGTACCGTTAGCCGAATCAAGCTTTGGAAGTTCTCGGGCGCAAGGATCATCTTTGCATCTCGGACAACAATCACCATCTTCGGTTATCGGATTCGAACACGTTACAGGTGGACATTCCATTTGCCAACAATCGATCTCGCCATACTGATAAAAAGAAAGATCGAATTAGATTATTCTATTTAGAACACTTTTACATCTCATACTAAAATCCTTGACATCTTTGCATTTCTGAAATATTACAACGAAAAATATTTGATTCTTTTAATTTTCGAGATCTACAGTCTACAGTACGAATTGCAAAAAACGAATTACCAGGCATTCACAGGTCTGACACTGATAAATCCACCTTTCGCCGCTTCTGAAAACGAGATGATCGAGTTCTTGATGCCTGCAAGAAGCAGCAGGATCGCACTGAGGACAACACTTATCCCGGCGGCTTCCAGGAGCGCTACAGTCGCAGCTTGGCTCACTGCACGTAACGACGCCGTTGTTACAATCGCAACGTCTACACTGATTGCCAGCTGGTAAGAAACTATCCCCATTTGGAATTTCTCGACCCTCGTACCAGCAGCCTTGCAAAATAAAACGTAAATGTGAGTTTTAAAAAAGTTACAATCAGTCAGTAAGCAACAAGAGCAAACAAACCGAAGTAAACATACAAAAAAACATATCAAGAATAATGAACAAGAAGCGCTTAGACCAATAAAATTACATCGACTCACTCAATTTGCACTCTTCCTGGTCGTAAAGATTATGGAGGTCAGTGGTGACGCTGGTAACGGTCTGTTGAGAGTCTCGGTGCGCGCAGGAACACTCATAGCCCCCCTCGGTGTTGATGCACCTGGCAGTTGGATGGCAGGTGTGTCTTCTCTCTGAGGTCTGATCGTTGCACTCGTCGATGTCGATGCACTGGGTCCCTTGGTTGCTCTCGTGGAGAGCGCTTCGATAACCTGGCTTGCAGCGACAGTAGTACCAGCCTGGCATGTTGAAGCAAGTTGAGGAATGGTGACACCGGTGAAGATCCGAGGCGCACTCATCCAGATCGAGCTCGCAGCTGTTACCGATGTAACCGCGCCGGCACGAGCATTTACCAGGTGCCACGCATTCTCCACCGTTCTGACACGTTTGTTCGCACAAAGCTGTCAAAAACAAAATCATCAATTCATTTACCGTACTTCCCAAATTACATCAATTTAAGATAAGGTGTACGCAAAATTTATAGCTAATTGAGTATACATAAGAAATTAATATGGTGTTTTTAAAATAATCAATATACGAAGCAAGTTGATGTTCTCACAGAAAAGGATAACACATAAATGAAAGAAGTTCACCTGTCCTACGATCAATGATGCACATTGATATATTATTGATGGAATTTGATAATATCAACTTAATATCTTTTCAAAATAAAGTTGAATTAAGGCATGAACAGGACAAAAATTGTCGACTCACGTTTACACGAGTAACCGTCGCCTTCGTAGCCTTCTTTGCACTGGCAAAGATAACTGCCGACCGTGTTAATACAATGTGCGTTTTCCGAGCACGAGTGACGACCAGTCGCGCACTCATCCAATTCGGCACAATTGAATTTGTCCATTCTGTGATAGCCAGGAAGACATTCGCAGACGTAACCACCGACAACGTTTACGCAACGTGTATTCGCGTTACAATGATGACCATCTAGGCCACCTTTCTGCTTGCACTCATCGACATCTGCGACCAAACGTAAACATTTGAATAATAAATAAATCCAACAGTAAAATAAATAGTCACAGAGAATTGAAATCTAATCGATAAACTTAAAGACTAATCGAACTTACTGTATACTTTTTATAATATCCATCAAATGAATTATATTCAGATCACATTGACCCATTAACGCCCAAGAAACTGTCCAATGATTTCTGACAATCATGCGTGGCAGTAAGGGTTTTTAAAGTTTCTGGATTATGAACTGGAGTTTTGAAAATAATTCATAAAATTTTTCAAAACTCAATTGTTGTGATATCAATCTAACCAAAAATTTTATCACTGTACTGTAATGTGGATTGTTTAAACATGATTTGCTTTAATAATGTTAAACACGCTGTCGCCTGTTGGTATTTTGTTTTTAATTTTAGTGTTTTAAATTTTTACCTAAGTCGACACCATTACTAATAATTCGAATAAAAGCTATAAGCAGCAATTTCTCCATAACATTGGAATGCTCAAAAAAATCA
Source organism: Cremastinae sp. B BG-2022a (assembly GCA_030522605.1). NCBI lineage: Eukaryota > Metazoa > Arthropoda > Insecta > Hymenoptera > Ichneumonidae > Cremastinae sp. B BG-2022a. Next base: position 6,861 of record JAPYYX010001333.1, on the reverse strand, counting down.
TGTTCCATGCGTTTACAAAAATCGGACACTTGGGCGCTAATGTCATGATTGTTGCAAATTTTTTTATGTTTTTAGATATGTTAAGCAAACATTAAGCCGAGTTAATAGATTTTAATGTTGAAGTGGCTTGAGGATGATTAATTATTAATATTATTAATATTGTTTTAGTACCGGTACACTTGTGACCATCTCCTTGGAAACCGGTATTACAGTTGCAGGCATATTTGGTCTGGAGATTCAGGCAGGACGCATTCGCGTGACAATCGTGCCCCTTGGCGCAGTAATCGACACCTTGAATAGGTTAAGTCGAGCGGATGGAAGAGGAAGCGTAAGAGTCAGCAGCAAAATACAGAGGTAGATAAAAGCAATTAATTAAACGAATTTGGTTTCCATACCCTATCGAAAAATGTATTTACCAACAGTTCGAGATAAAAGAGATCGATGCCCGTAAAGTATGTTTCGATCAGTTTTTTCGAAGCTGGAAATTTTTCATTGTAACTTTCAACGTTTTTAAAAGTTTTTATTTTATTCTACGTTTTATTTTAGACCATATATAATACATAAAGTTAGATTATTAATCTGATATATCCGTGGTTTCAACCGGATGATACACAAGATCCTTGTCGGTTTTGTTCGATAATTTGGACAGAAACGCAGCGTGGAAGAGCATCAGCGGATCATCTTTACCTGCACAGTACTTGCAGCATTCCTCCGCTACGCTGATCTGCTGGTAAACTGGACATGGCAGAGGAGGACACTCGAATTCCCTCACACACCTGAATACGCCGTTGTTGCAGTTGCACACCGTGCACTCTTTTGGCACCAATCTAGTACCGTGGTCGTAGAGCTTACCTTTCATGAAACACTCTTCTACAATTTGGAAAGATAACGATTTTTTTAGAAATTGATTATTGCAACGATCCAATTTCAATGCAAAGAACATCAAAATCAATGTTTAATAAAAAGTTGCTCTTATTTGCGCTCTCAAGTCCCAGGACTCGAAATGTCGATACTCCTTAAATTATAAGAAGAAATAGAAAATAGGACTTACTCAAGCAAACGGGGCAGCATTCTCCTTCTGGAGTAACTGGGTTGCTACACTTGACTGGTGCACACAGGGCAGGTCTGCAAGTGATCTCCCCTTGTACGCATGAACAGTGCTCACAACCTTTTTCCCACGTGGCACCATCCTGATGAACCGTACCGTTCACTCTGCACGATTTTTGGCACTCGCATTCTTCGACCTGGCTTATCCTATCCTCTGCAGCAGCTAGCTAAAAGGAAGGACTTGGATGAAAATTCATTTCACACAAATTTATCACCTCAACTTAATGTTCTCAATAATTTCATTACTTTCGAACTTAACGAATCATTGATTTTCTCTTAATTTTTGTACAATAAACAAAAAGGGCCATTATTCCAATTGTTTACTCGCATTTATTTGATTTATAATTATATTCCTTAACTTTTTCACGTACAAATGGCATTTTTGAAATAATGAGAAATAGCAAATATTCGGTTCAATTTGTTTGTTAAATTTAAAAATGATCTACCAAACGGTCTGAGTCATTTTTCACTAATTTTGATTTTTATTTATTGAGATGTTTAGATTGTTAACAAATATCGAAAAGTATGAAATATTTATGTCTCACCCTCCGACTAAGTTCGTTCAATTTGTGCATGAGCTGCTCAACCGTATTTTGAAGTATGGAGAATTCCCCACACGTGGGACAGGACGCGTTAGCGTCCGGGCACTGATACAAGTAACCATGTGGGCCTGGTATCAATTTTAAATCCTGCAGAGCACCCTGTTCGTCGGAAAAAATATAACAAAAGAATACATAAATTTTGAATAATTTCAAAATGAATGACCACATGAATAATGATTTTCCTCAAATTTTGAAAAATTTCCAAAAAGATAACCTTGAAAACAGAATGCTGGTTGGCGTTCCTCTGACCAACCCAAAGCTGGAGGCGTGGCACAGTAAAATTGGTGTCGGGTGGTCCATACGTGAAAATTCGCTTGTGAAGTAACTTACAGTCGCCGAAGAGCTCGACCTGCGAGCCGCTTACGCTGAGTGCTAGTCTGTGCCACGTGCCATCGGCAAAACCAAAGCGAAATGTTTCCATTTGAACGAGTTGGTTGCTTCTCGAATAGTAATGCAATCGGATCTCCTTTTTCCGGCCGCTACTCTGTAGCTCCAAGTACCTTTTTTCAATTTTATGGAAAAAGCATGTATTTACTCTATCATAATATTTAATTTAAACATAGAAAGAAGTAAAGCCCTGATTTTCGGTTGCAATCAATGACCGATTTCATTTAAACGCATTAAATTAACATTTCCATTTTCTTCATCATAAATAGAATTTCCAAGTCGAATAACGGAGCAATTTAGCTAACAGCAATAAAACATACATAGAATTGATTTGATCGAAAATTTGAAATAATTTAAAATATGTGTCGATGAGTAAACAATTTATCGATTAATCGCCGTCCAATAAATTTCTCCGGCTTTTCCCTCGTGACTATCGAGAAAAGTATGGAATTGATTGTACCTGTTAGTGCCACGAGAGAAGGCTAGGATTGTTCCGGAATTTTCTTTCTCCTGACGCAATAAAACGGAAATTGTGTATTCCGAAGCTCCACGGATTAACGCAGCCGCACGACCGAAGCTTTCCTGGTCCAAATGAAGATCTTTCTGCTCGCCTGAAACAGACATAAATCATACACATATACCTCCAATTGCAAACCGTTTTCCATTCAGTGAGACTTCAGAATTGTTCCGTTCGTTACACATTATCCGTTTTAATTAGAATTCCCATCAATTACGGTTTCAACCGGCTGCTTCACGATTCAATGGAATCTGAGAAATTTATCCCATTCCCAATCAGAATCTCAAGAATGCGAAATCAAAATATTACTCTGAATGGAATGCTCGTGTTGATTTTCTGTGGTATGACTGAACATATAAACATTTTGACAATTCTCAAAATTCACTAAATATTCATATGGTTGATTAAATACAATGTAATCAATTATTATGCATTGCAATTTTTTTATTATCCTTTTATCTTTGACAATCGATGTCAATGAATGTCAACCAAACAATGAATTTTTAGGAAATTTGTCTATTGTTTTTTCTAAAAAATGCTTTTCTATTCTTTACATGACTTTGAAAAAGCAAAGAAAGAGCTGTTAGTGTGTTTTTGAAAAATCAGGCGCTAAATTAAAAATATTGAGAACACCATTAATGTTGAGCGTGCCTTTTACAGTTTAATATACCCACATATTCGAAAAAAATTCTGAGAACAAAAAGTCGAAAGCCAGTTTGAAAATCACCATGTGGAATTTTTGGGTTCAAAACCCGCCTACCTTTTAGTACATCAATCGAGGACACTTTTATACTCATGTAAAAATACGTGTGTTTCACCGGTTACATAAAAACAAACTTTTATATCGAAATTTGTACCAAAAAGCAAGTTAATAGAAACGTGGTAAAAAAATGGTGTTCTTTGAAGAAAATTGTTAATAACTTTTAAAATATTCATATTAGACAAATTCTGAAAGGGCAGACATTTTTTTTATTTTCCCAAGCCATATAATACGAGAAAAAAGAGCATGAAAATGTTGTCCATATGGTTTGGCGTCCTGCGCGACTTGATGGTTTAATTTCCTAAAAAATATACTTTGCCTATTAAAATCCGTTAATATTTTTGGAAACTGCAACTTCCAAAAGATGAGCCCCATATTTTTTCAAAGTATGACAAACAGAAATTCGATGCGACACTCCTATCACTATACTCTAATATATGTGTAATGAAACGAACATACCGAGATGGAATTTTGTCAGTTCATAATTCATGAGTCAGCAGAAAGAGCTTCAATAAAAAACATGAACACAAAATATTCATAGATACAGCTCAATCCTTTTACGTTCTCGTAAATAAGTTCTTAAGTAACCCAGCTTTGGATTCATTGATAAAAATGATGCTCGAGAAAGCGATACTTTTCTTTGACAGTTTCCGCTCTAGTACATCCTATCGGGAATTCTGCAGGGGTTGAAAGTGGCGTTGAAAATTGAGCACGAAGTGTACTCGAGTACTACGATCGTCTAGTTGAGCCTCCGCTCCTCGTTTAACCCTCTCCGCAGCGACAATATCCGTCTACAATGACGAGCGAAAGGAGAGAGAAAAGGAATACGAGAGCGGAAAAGGAAGAAAGTAAGAAATAATTGGATGTCTTTTTGAGCCTCTCTCTTTTTTTGTTCTAGCACGAATTGGCTTCTGGGTGCAAATGCAGCTTCGTGTTTCCTCGCTTTTTACATGATCATTTTCTCCACTCGATTATTGTCTCTTTGGTGTATTCTAACCCTCTCTTAATCCATTGAAATGGTAATTCGATACCTTTGGGCTAATAAACTCTACACTCCTCTTCATCCCTCCCTTACGTTTTATCCCCCAATTCGGATATGACTTTAATCCTGAAATAACGTTGATAAAGTTTTATCCGAACAAGTCAACATTTTCGTCTGTCCTATTCCTATAAAAATTATTGTTAATAGAAAAAGGAATATAAGGAATATGGAATTGGGATTCCCAAAAAAAAACTAACTTATTGTTAAGAGATAAGGGAATCAGATCATAATTAACTAATGATAAACATCTCATCTTAGGCAATAGTTAAACATCAAGTATACATTTGTTAAAATATAGCGTTACAATCAAAATTTCGTTTTTGTTCAATTGGCTTGATACTGAGACGGAATTTTTTCCACACCTGGCGCGACCCGGGTTGAAGGTTGGCAGTTCTCTTATTTGACGAAAAATTAATTGAAATATCGTTGGGCACCAGCTAATTTAAATAATTAGCAAACGGATTACTGAATTATTTTGGGTTCAAACTAAATGCCCCGCAGAAAAGAAAATAAGAATTGCGAGAATAAGGCATGGAACTCACACTTACTTGGATGTTCCTTTATTCCGTCTTGATAATACTGCTTTATAATATTTCTTCGATAATAATACTTTTAAATAATATTTTACACTCAGGCGATTTGGCAATATATTCTCAGACTTCGTGACGCGTACTCTGTGACGAATTTGGCCAAAATCAAAGAAACCAGCGCTGCGCGGGACTGACTCGCTGGGAGTTATTATAATTTCTATTCATGAAAAATCGACGAATCATATTGTCTGAATTTTCGGCGATTGCCGTTTTCAGCGTTCTCGGTCGAGAAAGACTTACGTAAAGTCTCATCTAGCGCGAAATTGCATCCCGACGTCGAGGTAAATTTTTCGTCCTATGGCAATACTAAAATGAACTCAATGGAAAATAAGATTATGAATCTATAACAAAAGATGCGTAAAAATGGAAAATTTTTGAACATTCGAACCATTTCCAACCATCGGGGGGTTTACCTTGATGTTAATTATAATTATTATTAATATTGTTAACTCGATTATTGTCCCTTCGATGGAGCATTTTTCAGTTCATTAAAAAAAGTAATTCGAGAGCTTTCGGCTGACAAACACGATAGTCCTCTTTACTCTTAATTTTTTCCCTTATATTTTGATATGACTTTAATCCTCTCGTAAAATAACGCTAACGCAGAAGAAGAGGGTGACTTCCGGTCGGATCATTTGCAGTTTCACGTACGCGCGCAAGACTATCGTAATTAGCCGCTTCCATGAGCAATCGCTCAAGCGGATGGATGAAGGAAAGGGTTCGAACGGGTTATCGGAGACGAAAAACGAGTGGCGAAACACGAGAAGAGACCTGTATTAAATATGCCGAGTATTATGTACGTGTTTTTGCAGTTACAAACAGGGTGTGAAATTGGCACGTGCTCCTTCTCTCCTCCTGACTCGTCTTGAGTACACTTTCACGCTCCGATGACGGAGCTGAATCCATCCACGCTGAATTAATAACAGACTTTGCTTCCACATTATTAAATTACAAATCGAATCCAATTATTCTTTAAATCAATTATAACTTGGCTTATAAATAATTCATGAAGAAAATCAACTAATCGGAATAATCAAAGTTTCACAGCAATAAACAGAGTCTAGGTGTTCGACTGATTTTTCTATGCATGTAGACATATTTGGTGAGCGTTGAGTAATTAATGGAGTTCACAAACTAATTAATAACATAAAAATTGATGCAAATTGTATTTTCACACCCATCAACTATGTTCTTGCGTACATGTAAAACATGTATTTGTCTACACGTACTGTACGTATGTGAGCGAGAACTTTGAAAAATTCTTGATTTTGTATTTCTCAATCGTAGATATCTTTGCAAGGGAGGATGACCGTCGCAATTGCTCTTTCAGCATTGCATTCAGGAGCTCATAAACTATAAGTCCCCTCTGCCCCGAAGGCGTGGTTATATTTTCCGAACATTTACACAATTATCTTTCAAATCAATTGCTGCTCGATTGATACGCAATCGACAAAGAAAATAACTAACTTTAATAATTCGCGTTTCTCATGGAATAAAAAAGCGTATTTATGATCAACTATTACTCGATTGATAATTAATTGACGGAAAAAATAAACAGATGTAGGGGAGGGGGGGGGGGCAAAATGGGGTACTCAAGAAAAATTTCCGATTCCTTGGGTTTAAATATGCTGAATTATTTGTTTTTTAATCACAATTGAAGGAAACAAGTTCAATTTTCAACTAAAATAAAATTTTCATGAAACAAAAAATTTTTTTTCAGTTGTCAAAATGGGGTACCTCTGCAAAAAGTACAAAAAAAATTTTTTTCTCATAATTTATTAAGTTATTATTAGCTTTGACGTCTTATTTCAAGTAATTAATTGATGATTTATATTCATTTTTGTTTAAATGTGTTT
>JAPYYX010001332.1:0-31396 GCA_030522605.1 Cremastinae sp. B BG-2022a | reverse complement strand
TTAAAAGCATCGCACTGAAGTTTGCTCCGTTTCATTCTCTTTCATCCCCACTCTATATATATTTTTTACCGTAAACAGAAGAATCATCCTCCCAGTTTTAAGGTAGCGAGAGAAATAAAGGAACGAAAGCGTTCCTGAAGGACTTTCATTTCGTATCCGACAAAGCGAAACAAGCGACTTTTGTAACCATAGATCGTCGAGCTCCCAGGGAAGAGAGCAGTTTCTCGTCCAATTCTCCTCGGAGAGGGTCCTCGAGTCTTTCATTCATAACCCGCGAGCATAAATGCCTCGGCGATCAAGCACGGCGAGTTTTCCTCTCGCCTCGTGCTCATTCGATGGCCAAAGCTGATCCTAATCCCGGACAATAACATCTCAGGGGTGCGGGGGTGAGAGCGAGAGGGTGCGACATCTCTCTCGCGAGAGAAAATCCGTCCTCTCGGCCTCCTCCGTCTCGCTCTATCTCGTTTTCTTCATCAAAGAGAATAAGGAGGGCGGATACAACAATTCTGCCATTCCGGAGAACATATTAATACCCCGAGTTTTGACATCTCCGAGAAGCTCGGCTAGAAAGCTTTCCGGAACGCGCGCCAGACGGGGATCCCCCCCTCTCGCCCGCCCCCCACCCCCTCCGCCCACTCGCCCAAGCAATCAGAGGGCTAGATTAATTGTTTCCACGGTTAGAAGGACTCTTGGGTAACGTCCCTTATTCTCTCTCTTCCTTTTATTCCCTTTATTCGTTTTCTTATTCTCACTCTCCCGTCCTTGTCTTATCTTTTTTTTTCTCCCGTTTTATTCTCCTTTCTCTTGTTTTCTCGTTTATTCTGCTATCCAATAAAGAAACTTGTAACCGTGTAAAATTAGAAAAGAACGGTAAAACGTGGTATTTTTCACTCGATGTTTCTCATATTGTGCTCTTGTCCTTGTTTATATCTTTTGTTGTGGAAAATAAAACAGGTCTTTAAACGCTCGACCTGATAATGTCGTTTGAGCGATATTTATAGAATTCCGATTTCTTCGGAGATTGTCGCAATCTGTTGATGCGCAAGTCGAGGAATTTATTTTATTTTTCAAAGATTATCGAGATTCAGAAATAAATTTTTAATGGTTTTTTTTACAAAGTAATAAATTTTAATGGTTTTTTTACAAATTAATAAATTAATAAATTTTTAATGGTTTTTTTTCGTAGGTGTAGAAATCTGGAGATGTTGGAACCTTCGACTTAAAGTCCTTTGAGTGATATTTGAAGAATTTCTTAAGTGATTGCTTCAAACGAGATTATCACAATTTGCTGGTATTTCAGTAAATTTAATTTTTTTTTTAATAAGATTATCGAGATATAGGAATAAAATTTTTTAATTTCATTCTTTCTTGTATATTTAATTAAGAGTAATAAATTTTTGAACTTTCGACCTAATAATGTCATTATAGTCCGATATGTATAGAATTCCTTGATTGATTTATCGAAATAAGACTCAATTTGCTGATGCAGTAAGTCAAAAAATTAATTTATTCTCTTCTAAACGGATTATCGACGTATAAGAAAAGAATTTTTAATAATAAATTTATTCTCTCATATTTAATGGAAAATAATTGGTATTCGAACGTTCTGCCTCATATTTTTAGGTAGGTCACTGAATCTTGTATGCAACTCTTCGGGAGAATTTTTCCTATACGACACATGAGTTTGAAAACGATATGTTAATTAAAAATGAATGAGAGATGCAAAATGTAACATTAGAAATTTTTATCTAAATTGCAAATAGCAACTAACAATAATAGGAGATTTTTAAATGAGACGAAATTTATACAGAGAACGTTACGACGTAGAACTTTCCACTACATCATTTTTCAATATAATGCATTTAAGAAAAGATTTCTCCAAAAATCGATTTTTTCAATTTACAAATTTTTTATTTACAACAATGCAAATATTTAAAAGTCGAAAACTCAAAGCTATATTCCCATAAGTCCCAACAACAATAAAAAAATCGATACTGCTCTGGTGCCCTTGAATAAGACTCAAATTTATTCCGACTGGATTATTTATAGGATTCGATCGATTTTTCCACACGAAATTGTCGATACAGAAGTCTCAAAATGTTATTTATTTCCTCCTAAAAAGATTATCGAGATAACAAAATATTTTACAATTTTTTCTCCCATCTTTTATCCCGGTATCTCAAAAAATTTCCTCGGAGCTTCTCGTAAACATCATCCACGACCTTAGGGAATGAACGGTTATATTCTTATTTCCGGCGTGGACGGATGCGTAGCTTTTCGTGAAACGAGGACGAAAAGAGTTCTGAAATTTACCGTGTTACGGAAATTCCCTTGTACATAAGTTACGGTTCGTGAAAGGTAACAGAGAGAAGGAGAGAGAAAGAGAGGGAGAGAGAATAAAAAGAGAGAAAGAGAGATAAAAGACGAAAAACGAGTCTTCTCCTTTTCTTCTTTCCCTGGCTCGGCTCTCTGCTATCGTCTTTTCCTCAAATTCAAAACGACGCGCAAGTCTTTCCCCTTTTACCGTCAAGCGAGAGACAACGAAAGAAGTCGATGTATTACAAAGGGCTTCCGATTTCTTCTCTCCTGGTACAGCTTTTTTTTTCTTTTTGGCTCCTTCTCGAGCTTAGACAATACTCACTGAAGTTTACTGAAGAATTTTGTATATCTTGAATATTTAAGTCCTCAAAGCTCATACGTTTTCTTTTATTCAAGCTCAAAAATCTTGTGAAGATTTTATACAATGAATTTCCTCATAATTTTTATAACAGATTTGCTTTTCGGTGAATTGTTGAGGAATTGGTATAATAACAAAATTCGAGGCTTGAAACCGATTTCAACGAATCTCCGAAAAATTATTTTTTAATGAATTGGAATTCACGTCGTTAAAAATCTTTAAGAAGATTCCTCCATTTTTCATACAGAGAAAAATTCATCCTATGGAAATGAGAATAAAAATTAGCCTAAAAAATTCTTGTTATGATAAAAAAGAAATTCTTTTCGAGCGGATTTTTTTTTCTTTTTTGCTCTCTCTCGAGCTTAGACAATACTCACTGAAGTTTACTGAAGAATTTTGTATATCTTGAATACTTAAGTCCTCAAAGCTCATACGTTTTCTTTTATTCAAGCTCAAAAATCTTGTGAATATTTTATACAATGAATTTCATCATAATTTTTATGACAGATTTGCTTTTCGGGGAATAATTGAGAAATTGGTATACAATAACAAAATTCGAGGCTTGAAAACGATTTCAACGAATCTCCGGAAAAATGATTTTTTAATGAATTGGAATTCACGTCGTTAAAAATCTTTAAGAAGATTCCTCCATTTTTCATACGGAGAAAAATTCATCCTATGGAAATGAGAATAAAAATTAGCCTAAAAAATTCTTGTTATGATAAAAAAGAAATTTTTCTCGAGCATCTCGAGTGAACATATGCCAATGGCCAATTATAGCAAAAATATAACTTTTTTAATGATATGCCCCTGATCGTTTTATACACAGAAAAAAATTATGTTAAATTCTTGGACGCGGGAGAAAAATTCCCTGAAGCGTAAGAGAAATCCCTGCGGAGTAGCAATTGAATAATACATACATACATTACGAATAGAATATTGATTCGTCAAGGGGAGAAAAAAAAGTGAATTTTATATCGGCTGGAACTTTGCTTTTCAATATACACCTGGAACTTTCATTTATTCTCCCGTCCCATCTCTCACCCGATCTTTTTTTATTCGGTCCTTTTTTTATCTCGCACATAATACACGAAACAAAAAAAGAGGGAGCGGAAAGAGCGACAGAAAGCTGTAACTTCTGAACGGTGGAATTCTCGAGATGAAAATCGGAGCTGTTCTTTTCTTCTCTTCTTTTTTTTTCTTTTTTTTTTTCAATTCGTCGATGACCGAATTTTCTCCCGCATTTTGTATATTTTATCATTTTTTTCTCTTCACGCACCTGTCGCCCATTTATCATACAATCGGAGTCAGTTTTACCAGAGAAAATGAAACGATCCAGGGCGCGAAAGAATTTTTATTTCGGGTGTAAGTCGAGTTTAAGGCGAGTTAACGCGAGCGCCGAACAAAACACGCGGTGTCCTTTCGTCTGAATAATGCATCGACGGTCTGTGCCTTCTGCTCCATTTTCTTCCCCGCTTCTCCGGCAAAACACGTATATAAATTCCTGGACAGGAATCTTGTTTGTTCCGAAGGGATCCTCGAGGATTCGACAAGGCGCTAAACCCGTCCAGGATTCAACCGAGTATCCGAATCGATGAGCGATTCTGCCCACGATTTATGACGTTTTATGACTCCAATCAAAATTCAAAGATCCGAATTTAATGATCGATGAAAAATTTCGCAAATTCAAAAAATTTATTTATAGCTACTAAAAATATAAAAAATTCAATTTTAATCATTATTTATAGAATTTTTACTAAAAATATAAAAAATTCAATTTTAATCATTATTTATAGAATTTTTTATATTTTTGATAGCTAAAAATAAATTTTTTGAATTTGCGAAATTTTTCATCGATCATTAAATTCGGATCTTTGAATTTTTATTGGATTGATTGCAGATATTAAAAATATAAAAAATTTTAAATAATTATTAAAATTGATTTTTTTATATTTTTAGCTATCAAAAACATAAAAAATTCAAAATAATGATTAAAATTGATTTTTTTTGTCCAGAATATCGTTTGTGGGAAATGAATCGCGATCGTAAACATTTCGCCACTTATTTCTCCCTTCTCTCCATCTTTATTGGCTCACGTCCTCTTATCGTCACTTTTTTGCGATTACCAATTTTGCGCCGGGATTTTCCTCCCGTCTTATCTGCACGAACGCCCCCGCGAAGACTTGCAGCAATGCGAACGATTCTTTCCTCCAGACTGTAACCGAATTCCGACACTTTCGTGCCAAGACTGTAGTCCTTTTTATCGAAAGCTTACTCTCCGACGATTCTCAATGCTTTATCGATTTTTCTTTTGCTACCTGTATATCTCATCATTCATCATTCTCTTTTTCGTCGCGAAAAAAATTATTTATTTCGACGAAATTTATCTGTTGCAGTACCGCCGAACATCGACGACTCTCTGAGCTCCTCGGACGCGATAGTCAGCGAGTTGGACGACGTGACGTTAACGTGCAAAGCGAGCGGTAGTCCGAAGCCGACTATACGCTGGAAGAGGTTCGACAACGCGAAGATTGTCATCAACAAAACTCTCCAAGGTATAAGAACCGGAGATTTTACAGATTCGATAAAAAGAGAGAGAGAGAGCAGCGAGCTAGAGCTCCTGGGAGAAGAAAAAGAGGGAATAAAAAGTGTATATACAATGGGAAGAAAAATACAGAGCAAACGGTTGAAAAGATCGAATATAGCGACGAGAGTCGCGGGGGAGGGAGGAACGAAGAAATCTTCACAAAGTCAGGTGTTAAAGTTTTACGACGAGTAAGAAAATGGAAGCGGAAGGAAAAAAAAAGCGAGATAGAATTGAGAGAAATCGAATTTCTCTCGGTATAGCTCCGAGGGCTAAAAAAAAAAGACAAAATTTATACGAGTGTGTTACGTCTCGTTTTCACTCACGGCTTTCGGCAGATTCGTCTGTCTCGCACTTCGTTCTGAGTCGAGGAAAAAAAAAAAGTTTCCTCGGAGAGAGGAGAAAATAAAATGAGTCGAGCTCCTGTGGATCGTTTCACTAATTCGGGCAACTCGAAACAATCCACGAAAGCCAATTCCCCGAGTTTTAACCCATGTTTAATGATCCGACATTGGCAAGTCTTGAAAATTTTGGAAGTTCTTTAACGAACTGGTTAAGATTTCTAAAGTGCTAATTTGGTATAAACGATAACATTTAAAATTCAATGAGAATTAATTCTTGATATATTATTTGAAAATTAATTATTTTTAGATAACAATTTTTTCAATTAAAAATATTATTTCCAGTTCAGGAATGGGAAGGAGAATGGCTGGAAATGAGCCGAATTTCGAGGCTCGAGATGGGAATATATCTCTGTATCGCCAGCAACGGAGTCCCACCGACTGTCATGAAGCAAATTAAATTATTAGTCGACTGTGAGTATTTTACTATTATAGTATTTTTCTCTGTTTTTCATGGATTATTTTGGAAAAGAATTTCACGTAATTTCATTGATCCGGATCATTTTTTATTTACACCTCGAAATTGAAATTTATTTTTTTCCTGATAAGAAAATAGCAAGAAAAGAATTTAGCTCTAAAATATTTTATTTCTTAAGATGCGATAAAAATAAATACCTAAAGATTTATATTTTAATTATTTTTCGAAATTATTTTTAGTACAAATTTTTCTATCACACATTGCGAGATTCTCAGACAAGCGCGAGCATCTTTTATGTCATGAAGAAAATTAAATTATTAGTCGACTGTGAGTATTTTATAATCATAGTATTTTTCTTTTTTTTGAGAAAGAATTTCACGTAATTTCATTGATCCGTTTTGGATAATTTTTTATTTACACCTCGAAATTGAAATTTATTTTTTTCCTTATAAGAGAATAGTAAAAGAAAAAAATTTAGCTCTAAACTATTTTATTTCTTAAGATAAGATAAAAATATTTGAAAATATATATTTTAATTATTTTTCGAAAATATTTTTAGTACAAATATTTTCTATCACACATCGAGAGATTCTCAGACAAGCCCGAGCATCTTTTATGAGCATCTGGTTTACAAAATGGACATGGCGAAAGACAGATGCGTGCTCGACGATAAAGTACAGATTAACAAATTGCAGGGGATTATTTCGGGCGAGTGTCCGAGAGAAAGGCAGATTAAGAGCAAAAAGAGAGAGAGAGAGAGAAAGGGACAAAACGGTAGTAATATTCACACACAGGGTTCTCTTTTATGAGACGTCCCTTCGTCCACCCTTCTCCCTTCGTCATCAAGGACACAGGAAGATTAATTATACGCATGGACAGATTACACCGATCCTAGCCTCGATGAATCGCGCTTGCATCCCCCGCAATTTTTCTTCTCCTTTTTTTTCGCTCTCTGATTCTTCTCCAGCGCACCGCAAACTTTACGAGCTAAGGGAAAAGAATTTTTTTTTCGTCTTCTCGAGTGCCGATGCAATCGGAGCGCTTCCCCTCGTTTTTAAAAAATTTTTCAGCCAATTATTGTCCATTCTCGTTTACGATACAATTTTCTCATTTTTCCTGACGTCAAACAGCGCAGAGTAAAAATTATGAATTTTTTATGTTTAAATTTATGACGTCGCGCTCTTGGAAATTGACGATGAAATTCGTGAAAAGCGTTGCAATTATTTTTTCGATTTCACTCACGCGTGAACTCTCGCTGATCCTAATCGAAAAATGCTCAACACTTTCTCTGCTGCGAAAATCCCCAGGGGACGCGTCTGATTCTCTTTCTCGCGCTTCATGCATGAATCAAGATTTCCCGTATTTCAAGACACGTTTTTTCCCTTTTTTTTCGCTGGTCCGTTTTCAAGCGTAATAAAGATTTATCTGTCCTATCACTCAATTTATCTACCCGACAGACTCTCGAGTCTGCCTACACACGCTTATAAATAAATAACACGCATGGAAGTGCGATGAGGATAACTCGCTCGACGTTTCCTGTAACGCGGAGCTAAATTTTTCCTGGCAAGTATCGAGAGTCTTCGAGATTGGAGAGGACGCAGCGAGGACGAGAGTAACGAGAGACGAGAAGAATAACTGAGAATAAAAGAGCAAAAAAAATCCTCAGGACGAAAAGTTGGGATGTGCAGGTCTAATTTATTCGAACGAGTCCGCAGACGGTGTGAGGAAAGGTGAACGATATCGCGGGGGTGGGAGAGAGTCCGCAGCGGAGGAAAACTCGTGGAAAGGTGTACGGGGGTTAAAATCGATATATATCTTAGTATGTAAAGAAAGGATAGCCTATGGCGAATATGGTGAAAACTCGTACATAAGGCAAGAAGAGATTCGGTGTGTGCGTATGCGGGAGGTTCGTCGTTGGGAGTCACGTATAGGCGGTGATTCAAGTCCTCTCTCTCTCTCTTGGCCCGTGCAAGCCGGACCGGTATCCCTTTCTCGCAGGTCTACGAAGAAGCCGCTCGAGCAATCTGTTATTAAAATCAGCAACGAGAAAAATCCGTGCCGTATCTTTCCTTGCCCGGTTACCCCGCCCATTGCTCTGGCTCGTTCTCTCTCTCTCTCGTCGTCTCGTTCTCTCTCTCTCTCTCTTTCTCTCTCTTATCATTTCTTTCTTTCATTTTTCCAAGCTTTTCCAGCTACCAAACTGTTCTCCAGCCTCTCATTCTCTCGTTTTTTTTTATCTTGTTCTCTTCTATCGTTTTCTCTCTTTTGTCTTTTTTTTTCTTCTCTTCTTTTTATCTCGCTCTCGCTCTCTCGAAAAGCTCGACAGACGTGTTACCGCAAAAATTAAGCCACATGCAAACTCGAAACGAAATTACGGAGTACCGCACAACGCGAACACGGAGAGGTTGAGAAAGAAAAGTTTGGCCGTCGAGAGGTGTGAGAGAGAGCGAGCTTTTTGCCTCGACGCCCCTGCGGGTGACGATTTTTTCGCTAATCTTTTCCCTCCAGGATGAGAGAACTCCGCGACCCGATGCACAATCCTAGGAGCAATCTTCCTCGATACTCTCCTTGGTTGTACTTTTTTTTTCTTCTCGTCGTCTTCGCTCTTCGATACACGGAACTTTTCGGGATAATTGGACGGACTCGGAAATTCGCCTCGGACAAATTATCTCCTGTTAGGGCGAAGATTCATTAATATCTACGAGGGAATTTCGTTCCCGAACTTTTTCCATCGAAAAATTCATTTATCGATTTATTATCGATCGAATTCATTTGAGTGACGAAAAGAATGAATTTTTTATTATTTTTTTTTTTTCGCGAGAAAAATACACGGGAGCACATTTTTGCGGCGTTCTCATTTCGTCGCGCCAGAGAGAGAGAGAGAGAGAGAGAGAGAGAGAGAGAGAGTGCGCGAAAAAGTGAGAGGGGAGAAAGATAAAAAGAGAGAGAACGATTATTTAAATCGTCGAGTCGGGCGACGCCGGGCTGTTGAACCTCTCTCTCTCTCTCTCTCTCTTTCTCTCTCGCGTACTGGCACGCGGTAACGACTTTCCAGATGAACGCACGTGTCGACGATACGCTCGCCCCCGCCACGCCGAACGCCCCCTCTCGCTCTATCTGCAGATTGTAATTTAATTGATAAATTCGAAGGAAATTGAAGTTCGAGCCGCGAACTATGTACGTCATGGCCAAAGCATCAATGAAATTGATATTATATTGCTTTTTGGTTTTTTTACACTTTTTTTTTCATCCTCTATGGAAACCATGCACATAAATTTGCACGTTTATATTCGGCATTTCTGAAGAACTCGCGTTTACGAAGCGAATTTTCTGCATTTGCATAATGAATTTCTATTTTTGGTGTTGTACTAAAATATATCAAAATGAATCGAATATTCAGTTGTTATATATTTTTTAAATTATTTACTCGAGTTTAATTGGATTTTTATAGTCAAGTGCATGAAAGTTTATGGAATAATTAATTTTTTTTAAGGATGCATTCCCAGTCAAATTCGCAGTATAATAATTATTAATTATTTCAATAAATATTATGGAAATTATTGAAATTATTAATAAATATTTTACTTATTTTACTAAAATTTACTAAAATTTACTAAAATTTACTAAAACTTACTAAAATTTACTAAAATTCACTAAAATTTACTAAAAAAAAAATACTCAAAATAGAGAAACGAAGCGTTCGGACGAAAAACAAATTTTCCAACTCTTTGTACGTTTACGTTCAATCTTATTTTACTAAGTAAAATAATTATTAATTATTTCAATAAATAATACGACGAGGTAAAATTTTTTAATCGACGTGCCATCGTTCACGCTAAAATATATTTGAAATTCAATGTTCAAAGTAAAATTGCTATTTCAGGCAAACATCCTTAATAGAAAAATTATTTATTCAAATTTTGAATTTATAAAATGATGAACCCTGCGATAAAAATTTAACGCGACGTGTTCTCGTTTCTCGCTCTCGATGCCAAAATGTGCGAGGACCGGAGCGAGAGAGTAAAATCGGGGTGACGATTCAGAAACTCGATTCTCGTATCTCTGTGTGCATCTCGTTCTTCTAATTCTCAGCTCTTGTGTCGATCTTTCCGCTTGGCACGTTCTCCGAAAAACTCATTAACATGTCCTCCGGCTTTAATCCCGTTTCGTCTCCGTCTCTCGCTCTGTGCTCTTTCGTTTGGTCTTTAGTCTTACCTATTTTCGGCCTATAAATTCGTATCGACGTTCCTAATTTTCGCGAGGATCCTTTGCCGAGGAGTCGTGCGGAAACTCAAAAAAAAAAACAGAGAAAAAAAAACGTAACTCCGTCCTCTCTCTCGAGAAAGAAAAAAAAACGAGACAAGGAGATAAAGTGATAATGAACATTTGTCCAAAAATAAAGGAAGAAAAATAAACTCGTACTTTGTTAAAGTTGGAAGAACGAACACGCGACTTACGACGATTCCCTTATTTCTCCATGGCCCCTTTTCTCTCTCCGATTCGGGTATAACTGCGAGAAAAAGGTTCGGAGGAGAGAGAGAGAGAGAAAGAGGAGAGGGAGAGAAAAATTGTAAAAGATTCCGTGACTCACCAAAAAGTCCTTTGGCAAAATGAAATGACCAACTCGGACGAAAGATATAACTGTATTTTTCTCCTCTCTTCTTTCTTCCTTTATTTTTATCTCCCTTTCTCCGTATTCCGAGCGCATACCGAGCAAAGTTCACGACCTCGCAATTAAGCTCGCAGTGATACAGACGGTTTCCTTGCTTTCGAAGTTAACTTTCCCCACCGTGAACTATTCGGATATTCGCGTATGTGTGTCCGCGTACCGATCCGCGATGAGCGAGGATGTATGTGTAAAATTCGCATAACAGAGAGCCGGGGGAGTATCAGTCTTCCCATTGCCCGGAGTCACGACTCCTCCGGAAAGAAAACAAAAGGCGAAATAATTTTCGAAAATGGAAAATGTTCAAAATTTTCCCGGAGAAATTATTTTATTTCCACAAACGGAGAAATGGAATTTCGTATAAATAAATTCAATTAAACTTTTGCTGCATTCTGACGCAGTGGATAAAAAAAATAAAAGCATTGGTATTTACCGAGTGTAGAGGCGAATTTTTCAAAATTATCTGGAAAAACGTGAGACCCGTTTGAGAAGAGATTTCTCGTGTGTTTTTGGGTATTCCGGTCACCGCGAGACTACAGGCCATGAAATTTTCATAAACGAGTGTCGCTCGCGTCTCGAGATAAAATATTGGCCGGATCGTGTACGTCTCCTTTTCTGCTTCTCGGGATCTTCCTCCTATACGGCGAGAACGTGCAGCATGTTTATAAACCCTGGTGAGAGATCTCTCTCCCCCTCGGTCTCTGCTCTCGCGGAGCGTTGAAAAAGGAAGGAGTCGCACCCCGCGAGTAAATCCTCGATACCGCCGACCGCAACGTCTTCCAACGCTTTCAGGCCATAAGTTAGAGCACTTCAGCGCCCTCTCTCTCTCTCTTTCTGTCTCTCCGTACTATACCGAGCACCCTTCGCCCTCTACATCTCCGTTACTCACGATATCTCGTTTTACACTGGCGCAGTTCACCGCACCGAGAGTGCAAACAGTGCATAAAATATAATGTAGCGTCCGTTCCATGCGAAATCGTCCGAAAATTTTTAATCCCTGGGATCAAAAATTCAAGGCCGGCATTTATTTTTAGCCAAAAGCTTCTCGTAATGAGTCTCGTTAGAGTACGAACTTTGTTTCTCGAGAAAAAGGGTGCTAAAATTGAATTTTGCTCGGATGAGAGAAAAAAGTTCACGCGAGTTCGAAAAATGTTTCTTTGTGGGCGCGAACACGTGCGCGTATATATCCTCGACGAGCTGAGATATTCTCGCGGTGAATCATTTGCATTCACGTTGCGAGAGAGGCGCATCGCGGTATAAAAATATATTTTGCGCACGAAAATGCGAGAATTCCTTTGTTCATCCATTTTCAAAGCTGAAGTCATCGCCCGGGCTCAAAGATATTCATCTCCGTTGATGTTATACTCCGTCGTTAAATGTGTACGCCGCTCGCGCGGCAAGGACAGAAGGGAAACAAAAAGAAAAACACACGCGCTCTTGTGCTCTCACACACGATCCAACGCCGCCCCCCCCCGTGCGGATATATCTCTCCTGGCACGCGCGAACTTTGCATTCCTCGCATACGCGAGTGAGCTTGAATACAAAGAGCAAGCGAGAAAGACGCGCGGGAGGCGAACAACGCGCGAGCAACAAACGCCGACATAACAGTTACGTACACTCGATATATACGTTTTGGTATAATGTTACGTACAACCCGGTCCTCCTCCAATCTACACGGTGTCTCAAAAAAAAATTTGAAGGATTCGGAACAAATGTCAAAATAAACATTAATTCGATTATGAAGATTAATATACGGTGAAAAGAATATAAAAAATATTTTTTAATAATTTTCGGAATTAGGGATAATTAAATATTTTTCATTTAAAAATGAACTGGAGGTACAATTCCTGACAAAAGTGACTTTTTCATGTTGAATTGTTGAAATTTGATTTTTGTTTTTCTGTAAGAAGGTTGAAATTTTTTATTGGAATATTTAGAATGGTAATCGATAGGGTTTGTTAGTGTTAGCAAGGATTTTCGTATTAGTTATTGTTTAAACAATTATGAAACAAAAATTTTAGACGAAATTGTTTAAACTCGGTTATTAACATTTTTTATGTGTGTTGGTAGTAGAAAAAAATTATCAACAAATCATCATCGTTTTAATCAATTTTTACGTACTGTTAGAGTGGAAAATTCGTTTTGTTGTCATATAAGTGGATATTTTCTTAATAACTGTTTAGTACAAGTTAATGAAATTTGACAGAAAGATTCTTTAATATCTAAACATTTTGAGAAAAAGTTTACAAGTAACTATTACTATTTCTTCTATATTTTAATTTATTATAATTTATTTTCCACGAATCTGCATAATAATACGTATAATATTCAATTTATTATAACTTTTAAACGATGCAGCAAATCAAGTTGAAATTTGCATAGGAGCATTATAATTCTATTATCAGTAGTCAAATTTTTTTTTAAAAAATCTCAACGAATAATAAATAACAATAAATGAGCTTAAGACGTAATTTGAAACAAAACGCTGATAAAGATCGAACCGGAATTTTCAAAAATGCGCAAAAATAGAATAAAATTCGAAAAAAAGGAATATTCGGGAAGATTTTCAATTCGAGATTGGTAGAGAGTAAAAAAAAGAGTGAAAATGGATGTGGTATTTGCGAAGACACTCGGTGCATGAGGGGGCAGATGGAGGACCGAGGGGAGGCCGCAGGCGTGTTGCGAGTTGGCGTTTCACAAAGCAAGTAGTAACGGTCGAGCTGTAGTCAGACCGTTTGGCTCGGCACAGTCGCGTATCTTGACTGTGTTTGCCGAACGCGAGGGGGTTCACGGCCCAGAGTATACACACGAGCGAGCCATTCTTGATCCGTGTACGGTGTGCCACGACCGCTATTCACCGCTGCGAAACCGCGCTCTACTTTTGTTTCCCGTTTTTAAATGCAGACGCCCGACGACGCGTATGAATTCCAAGAAGCGTTGAATTTTTATGAGCTCTCGTACCTCGAATTAGCCGGCAATGCCGCCTATTCCCAGTGTCCGCTTTAACTATATATATATATATTCACATATATATTTCACATCCTATATCATCTCGAGAACGAAAAATTTTGCTTTTTCCATTTCACACCTTTTATTCGCGTACTCATTATTTTCTCTCTCGTTATTCTCTATCGGTCGACTGCACTTTTGTTTTCTTTATTTCATAAGTAATTAAAGACCGAAAGTCTCTCTTTTTGTCACACAGTTCGCGCGTTCGCAACTTTTATTTTTATTTTTTTTCGTCGATCATTTCAGGTCCCCCTCTTGTGCTCTTCGCGTCATAAAAAAATCCGTGCGAAATGTAATCAATGGTTGAAACAAGAGCACTCTTGTATCTCTCGAAAAAATTTTCGTCAAGATAAATTGAACGGGTACGAGCTCTTCCATTAGAGTTGTCAGCGATCCATTTGAGTCTCGTAAAAAAAAGTACGCGTATGTGGGCATAAACTGGCGAATCTAGGGCGGAGATAAAAGCGCGACTACGCGTATAAAGTGTACGTACATTTTTTGGATGCATATAGGCGTATTTTTGTGTGTACATATGAGGTACATGAGAGAGAAAGAGAGAGAGAGTGAGAAAAAAGAGAGAGTACAAAAAATACTGTCCATCTCGCGGGGCTGCGGATCGTAACGTGTCTGGCGAACCGCGGGAGAGACACTCATCCGCGAACTTCCCTATCTTCGCCAAACACGCGCGAAACGAGGCCGAGAAAAAAATTTTCTCGCACCCGTCCTAGACACACATCAAGCGGATTTCCCGAAAAGGGTTTTTCAAACCCCCGGAGAGTGATTTCACAGCGGTGAATCGCACACCGGAGAGAGAGGATGAAATAAAATGGAAAACATCAGAGAATTCGTTTTTTAGCTAAATTAACCCTTTGACAACACTTCGTGCGAAGACGGTTTCCAGTTCTATAAAACGAGGGATTTTCCTCACGTTTGTTAATTATTTTAGTCTCGAAAAAATTTACCAATTTAATTTTTTTATTTTAAATCATATTATTAATGATTTTTATTCATTATTTGCGCACTCGGCTACGACTCGTCCTGTAAACATCGCGCGCGGCGTTAAATTCACCATTTTTCGTCTCCGCGGTGCATAATGTGCTATTATATACCGCGATCGCGTTTTCTTCACTTTTTCGAGGAAAACGCGATTTTTCTTTTCGTTTCTTCTCTGTCCCTTTTCTTATTTCTTTATTAGTTGACTACGCGTCGCCATCAGTCACATTTTATGCTTATATAATCCTTGTTACATGTTTTATGCCGGAACGATCCAGATTTCGAAAACTTATTCCTACATTACTACTTTTTATCGTACTCTCCGCAAATGTTACGAATTTTGAAAATAAAAACGAAAGCCACGTGGAAAACTCCGTCACTAAAATATTTTCATTCCAACAAAAACAGTATTATGAATTAAAAACAACTACGAAATACGTTTTCCGGATATTCGTCATATTTACTAATTCCCGTGTTCCCATTCACAAAACGATGCGACCAGAGGATTCGAAACACCAGGCCGCGGAGTCGAAAACGCTTTAGCATCTCGTCTCGAGTTTAGTACTCGTGTTTGCACGAGTATAACATTGGGTATACCGGGTCTCTGATTCCCGTATTCCCAATTTTCACCTCCGGTCACGCATATTTGGGAATACGCAGCGAGAGGAGCCCGAGAGCGAACGGCAGAGAGAGAAATATACAGTACGTGGAATGGACACGAGCCGTAACTCTCCTTCGCATGACGCATTGCTCATTCACGGAATATTCTCCTGTATAAGCATCGTATACGAGTTACAACCGGACCGTGTACTAAAATCTCTCCGACCCGTTCCCCTATCCCACCCCGGTCGGTTCATGGCGTAATAATTATGTCACAACACGATACATCCCGGAAACGTTACATTCCCCGTATCTATGTGTTAGTAACCCATTTATCTTCTCTCTCCCTCTCTGTTTATCTTTCTTCTCTCTATTTACTTGGAGAGCAAATTATTTTTCGTATTAAAAAAAACAACGAAGTGACAAAGCGACAATAATAATAATAATAATAATAATAATAATAATAAATAATAAGCGAGCAGAGATCGAAATTGTACTTCATAATTGAAAACACACGCGATACATTCAGTCACCGTCTCGAATCGTGTTCCGTTCGCTCCTTTCATAAAATTGAAAAATAAGGTACAATGTCGCGGTTGCGTTTGTCACGTCGACGGTACACGGTGTCTGACTTCATTACGAGCACACCGCGAGGTCTTTGTAAGATCGACGTTAAGCAATGTCGCAGCCCGGAGCCCGCGGGGCTACCGCAGCCGAATGTCTTTTGCGAGAGAGTTCCAACCGATATTACCCGTCCATATTTTCTCGCAGCCGGGGGCTAAACGCGGAGGCCGCTTTATCAGAAGAGAAGAGAAGAGAAGTCACCCTACACGCTAATTTCCCGCTAATCCTCAAGGTAACCCCGTTTCGGATTGCTCGACTGTGCGAAAACCTCGAAAACACCGAATTACACACACGCGAGTCGTAGTCGTCCCCCCAGCCCAACGAGTTTCCGAGCGAAACGCGAGATATTCTCATCTCCGAGATGTATACGCGCGCTTCCTGCGAAATGCTTCCTCTCGGCACAGATCCCATCACCATTAGCCTTATTGTTCTTATTGCGAGCTTCGGGCAAAAAGCTCTACGTCTGCCGAACATTCCCGTGTATAGACTGGGATTACAAAAATGACAAAACGCATTATTTTAGTGCATTGTTCGTTCTGAAAAACATTTTTTACTGCGTTTGGAAGAAGAGTTTTTCATGTAGGTTGCTCAGGGTAGGATATGACGTATTAAAGACCTAGATCAATAAAAATGGGGAATTTGGATCGTTCGAGTCGTTGATAAATTTGGATCTGAGATTGTTATAGCACCGGGTATATTTAGTTTTCATTATTTTGGTGAAACTGTAGGAGGAAGTACTTTGAAAAATTAAGGATGAACTGGAGGTACAATTACTGACGGAAATAACTTTTCCATACTAAACTTTGTTAAAATGTTGTCTTTGTTTTTCTGTTGGAGAGTTGAAATTTTTTTTGCGATGTTTAGCATGGTACTCAATAGATTTCTAATGTTTTATCATTAATTTTCGTATTATTTATTGATTAAACAATTAAAAAATAAAAATTTCAGACGGTATTGTTTAAACTCGATAATTAATATTTTTATATTTAGGTACTGATAGTAGGAAAAAATTATCAACAAAACCTCATCGTCTTAATAAATTTTTACGTACTGTTAGAGAGGAAAATTCGTTTCGTTGGCATACGTGGACAATTTCTTTAAAATTGTTTGGTACCAGTTAATAAAATTTGGTGGGAAAATTGTTTAATATTTAAACATCTTGAGAAAAAATTTACAAGGTACTACCGTTTTTGTATATTTTCAATTAATTATGATTAATTTTTTGATAAATATATATGAGAATACGTGTAATATTCAATTTATAACAATTTTTAAACGATTTAGTGAATTGAATTGAAATTTGCAGAGAAGCGTTAGAGTTCTATTATCAGTGGCCGGTCAAATTTTCAGATTTTTATCATCGTTTCGAGTTATCTCCAGATCTTTAATCTCAACGAACGTTTTACCATAATAGTTCGATTTAGACTGAATATTTTTGGAAAGAGTGAAATCAACATGATTTTGATTCAAGATTAGATAAAAATGAATCGAGCAGTTTTTAAAATACTTCACCCAATAAAAGTAGAAAAATTTTAGATCGATTTTGATTTTAAATGAAATGAAATTTTCATCTGGACCAGATCATAATTAAACGCGGAATAAACACGCGAAGAATGTTGTCAGGATCGCATCCAAGCTAAACGTATATTTCAAATGGTTTTATTTCCACGGTATTTATTTTCATAGACTATCACATCCTCATCATCGTGACAGTCGATCCGAAAAACGGAGGAATAAAAAAAAGAGATTTAAAAATCGACAGTTTCCCGATAGATAATTCGGCGCTTTTTCCTCCTCAGTTGTCAATCACAATTCCCGACAAAGCGACAATGTGCGCTCGGACTTATTGGCTTTTTTGCTTTCGAAATTGGGAATTTTTTTTTTTAATTAAAACCCCCCGGATAAAATTTGACAGTTCGTGACTCTCCGAGAGTAAACACGAGCTTGTTTTCCGAAATTTAAACCGAAAAACAAAACGATAAAAAATATTTGGCACGAGAAAACTTATGACGTATAAATAATCGCGAATTTTTTTTTCTCCTCGTTATTTTTTCCCATTACCGAAATTCCTTATTCTCCATCTTTTGGATTTTTTTTCCCCGAGTCTTCTTTTGACGCAGTTTCATGCATATACATTATTTTTCTCCACACTCGAATGGAATCGCGCGTATCTCTCCGGAGAGAAAGAGAGAGAGAGAGAGAGAGAGAGATGAGCTTTTTCGAGCTTACCAGCATGTTAACCGGTGAAACGTCCCGGTGGATGATGCCTCCTCGTGGCTGCGAGCCCTGAGGCGATCCTCGCTCCGCTCTCTCCTTCTCGCTCGCACTCTCGCTCGCGCGATTCTCCCGGGCCAACCTTTTTTTATTATTCCGCTGTTTTTTTGTTCATGCTTCTCCTTTTTATTCTTGCCTTTCTCTCTCCTCCTCTGGCCCTGAATGGGGAGCATCGGTTAAACCGGGGGGAGGAAAAAGATCCCGGAGCACAAAACGCGGAAAATTACCATGTTCCCCATATGTGTGTGCACGGGGAGTAAAACACGGAGTGCACGCAACAACCCTCCGAGACGCGCTGGAAACAGCGAGAGCGAGACGAATAGCGAATTGAAAAGAAAAAAAAAAGTTAGCGCGACCGATGGGGGTGAATGCGGGGGGTGTTGGAATCGCCGGGGCAACTGACGCAGGGCCTGCCAAAAGATCTTTTGCAAACTGCAATGCGTTTTATAATGCGCTTACATACACGCGAGCTTTACAGGAAAGCTTCTCTATCTTTCTCGCGGGTTTTTTTTAATTCACTTTTTCCTTCTTTTTATGTACATTTTTTTCCTCTTTCACGCTCTTTTTTTTATTTATTTTATTTCTCTCGCTTTTCTCGCTCTCTCTCTCTCTCGCCTCGTCCTTTAGTTCTTTATCATTTTTACGGCTCCTCCTATTTTTTTTTTCTCTCTCTCGCTCGCTCTGTTCATTTCAGACTGACTGACAGAATAATCTGCGACGAGAGAAACCCAGCCGGAAGGTTGAGCCGGAGAGAGGGGACTGGTACCAAGAGCGAGAGAGAGGGAGAGAGACAGGGACAAAATATAATTCAACGCCCTGCGGATGAACGCGGAAAGAATCGTGTTATATCCCGAATACCGCAAGAGAGCGAAAAAAAAATTCTCGAAAATCCAATCAGTGATATTTTTTAAATTCACCAAAATCTTCAAAGCCTTTGCTTCGTTCCTGTGTTCAGACTATTCGATGGTACTTTTAATTTTGTATAATTGAATGAGTGTCAAAAAGACGTGACAGAGCGATCTATATTGAAATTTTCTTTTTTTGAAAAATTTTGCTTAATTCTTCTCTTCTGACCTGAATTCAATTTAACTTAATTTAATATGGACAAAAATCTTTTTGTATTCCTTTCCTAAAAAAACTTCTCACCAATATCTAGAATAGAATCCAGGACGATAAAAATTTATAAGTCGAACATTAAACGCGAGGAAATTTATTATTACCGAATTTTTTTTACATTTAACTAGAATTGGTACACGAGCATGCTCTTTGAAAAATTTTACTGAAATTCATGATGATGAATGGCAAATTCGAGAGCTTTCTTAACATTTTCCCTTATCGATGATAAGGGTGCTCTTATTCTCAACTCTTCCTAAAACAAATGAAAGTTGGCTCGCTTTCGGCGTTATAGGCGTGTCTGGGTGACGTCGGTGTCGCCTAATCCGAACAAGATGTTGCTCCAACGTGCAGAATCCCGAGTCTAAGAGTAACGAGACTTAGGGGCTTGTTTGAGCGATGGGGGGGACGATGGGGTAAAACGTTGGATGGAAGTAATTGCTAACCGCTCCAACAAGCATTTTCTATCTCTCTCTTCCTTTATGTTCCTCCCTTTCATCCTGAGAATAGAAGGAACCGTATGAAACACAAATTTCAAAATTTGAGATCTCATTTGCCATCGAGTCACACTTGAGATCATTGAGTTTCAATTAAAATTTTCATCATTGATGGAATTTGATTTTCACTTTCAATTATTTTTATTCAACACCTTCGTATGATGTCAAAATTATTATGGCATGACTTGATAGACTTTAAAATGATTTCTTATATAAATCAAAACCTCAAAATTATTTATTTTCATAAAAATAAATTATTTTACCAAAAATGACAAATGTAATCGACAATTTTTTTGACTAAATATCGTGTGACGATACGTACAAATTTTAATTTTCACAGATAAAACAGAATGAAAATACTTAATCGAGGAATTAGTGAATTTTTCATCGATATTCCCATGGAGTAAATTCGTTAAATAAATAAGTAAACAAAATAAATGTTTTTAAAAGCGTGGGTGGAGGCTCTATTATTTGGTAGCCAGGTGAGGGCGAGCCCGTTACATAGGGTACCAATTTAATTGCGTTAGCTGATTTCTGTGCGGACCAGAAGACAATCCTTTCCGACTCGTACGTGCGCGAAATTTCGAACCGTAGCGTCGTGGCCGGAATAGCCGGACACATGGTGACACATGTACACTCTTACCGAACGGTAGAGGAACAAAAAAAAATGAAATAAAATAAAGCAGAAGACACGAGTCACGTTTCTTCGGTCATTAAATTTCTTTAGTCCATTCTCGTCGTCGATTTTTGTGCAAATCTAATTTCACCGATGAAAAATAATTTGCCTCTGAAAAAAGGTTTCCGATCGCGAATATTTTTTTGATTTTATATCTCAATTCCCGTATCAACGTTTCAAAAAATTACGAATTTGTTTCGGGACCTTTTTTCCTCGAGAAAAATTAATCAGCTGATAAATATTATCGTGTCCTTCATTTTTACGAGTGGGAAGATACTTGGGTGGAATTCATCGCTGGGGCAATTATTACGAAAGGTCACGAATGAAGGGAGCGAGGACAGAGTGAAGTGGCGGAAAGGGTCTGAACGGTTCCTGACCTCACTCCCCTTACCTTTACGCGCTGAGGTCACGTGCGTCAGTGAAAAATGTCAGTCATATCACGGCAAAGAGCGGAGCGAGACTTACAGAAAATAAATGAGTCGGGAGACTTCAGGAAAGAGTAAAACGCAGGGTGAAAAAAAAGGACATCGCGCGACACGAGACCTGCGATAATTTAATGCTCGAATTTGTCTTCGCGATACTTCCATCACTCGACCTTTCTTTTTATCCTATCTTTTTTTTCCCGCTCTCCATCATCTTTTTACTGCATACTCGTGAAATTTACTGTCTCGGTAATTATCGCGATATGAAAAAAGGAGCTACAATTTTTAAGCTTTTCGACAGGTGACCGTGACGTGAAAATCTCGATCTCTCAATTTCCGGACTCGCGATCGAACGGACGAGGCCTCTATTCAAAAATGCTGGAGACACGTTTTATTCTCGAGTCTATTTTCCTCTCGAGATGACGATCTCGTTTCGGGAAAGGTCGAACCCGAAGCGTCGATCGCGATCAAAAAATATTTAATTGGTTAGCAAGGATAAATGAGTAATTACAAGTTTTTTTTCCCTCAAAAAGAGAAGCTGGCAATTTTTTTCCATTTTCCGAGATCGCCCGAGAAAAAGAGCCAACGATTTTCAAGACCTGAGGAAACTTTTCTCTCAATTTTATCGAATCAAAAGTTGAGGATTACTTCGCGAAATAAAAAAAAGGATCGAGGGAAGAGAAAGTACAGATTTATTTTTATTCGTAATCAGACTCAATTTCTCGTTGAAATACACGATCCATCAAGAGAGAGAAAAAAAGGGAACGAGGATAGAAAAAATTGCACTTTTTCTCGCGCCTCGAGTTCTCAATAGCTGTGAAAGAATGAAAGGTGAAATAAGAGAGGGAGGACGAGAGGAAAAAAGAATTTGAAAGAGTGGTAGGATGGCAGATAAGACTCGGCATCGGTCCAGGGAATCGAAGAAGTGGAAGAAGAAAAAGGAGAAAGAGGGCGAAAAAAAAGAGAAGAAGCATCGATGGACTATGGACGTCGCTGGGTATCGTTAATATTCACAACGCGAAATGGCCCGAGGCCGAACGTACGTCGAACGACATTTCGAAACTTTTCCATCCCGGAAGTTCCCTTTTTCTCTCGCTCTCTCTCGACGACTCTCCTCTTCGAACTTATTCTCTCCGTACACATAACGTAATGTATTGCGGTATATCTTCCAGTGGAAACATCGGATTTTGCAGTGTTTGAAAAACTATGTGAATCCATCAATCCGAGGAAAAAAAAATCGTCCACCCGACCTCGGAAAAAAAAATATAAAATCGAGAATGCAAAAAAGCTCCGCACTAAAAGTTATTCCGAGTTCCTCTCATACGACCTCCGGATGGGAAAAAAATTGTTGAAGTAAATTTTGGATAATTTAAGTTGTAAAAGGAGGAGATAAAAGATGAGATCGGATGAAATCGAGAGATCAGGGGTTGATCAATTTAGCACGAAATTCCCTGTATATCCCTTTTATATCCCAAAGGGACAAGGAAGCTCGATCTTGAAGATCGAATCAACCGGAGTGAGGGAGAGAGCGAGAGAGAGAGAGAGAGAGAAAATCCCCTTGAACAACCGTCGTAACATTTGCGAGGGGTGAAATAACCCTAACCGAGGCTCGATGGAAAAGCTCAGAGACGAGAGTGGGTGGGCCGGAGAGAGGAAAGGGAAATCCTTTATAATCAAATCCGACCGTAACCGCTCCGCGCCATCCGTTCCGCACCCTCTTCACACGAAAGGAATGTTAATGCGACAATGCCTCTGTTCTCTGACTCACCTCTCCGCTGGAATCTTCCTTTCCTACGTCGAACGTAGAGCTCGCACCCCGCTGTCCCGCGCGCACCTCCTCGCCCTGGGTAAGGACGACAAGTGGCTTTTACCCGTCTCCGAACCTTCCTGATTCTCGTTGTCATGATCTCAAGATTTTCTGATCTCCCATCATCGTTCACGTGGTCCTCAAATTTCCAGAGAAACGATATTTTCCCGGCTGCCGGCTCTCGTTTCTAAAATATTTGTAAAAATCTTCAAAACGGGTTCAGAATTTTTTTAGAAATTCTTGGAAGATTTATCGACTCCGCGTATATGTCCTGAAATTCGGTTTAGACAAGAAGCGGATTAGAATACATTTTTCATGGGCTCGGTTTTTGACAATTTTTTTTGAGTCTGGATTTTTTATTATTCGTCCAACGTCCCGTTTTGTACGTGTATCTATTTTTTTATGGGATGTAATACACTCCGGAGGAACAAAAGTGGAATGCCGAAACTGAAGAGACGACAGAAAAGAATAATCGTATGAAAAAAAAGGAAGAGGCGCACCCCTAACTTTCCAGTCACCCTCTATCGAAAGGACGAGAATCCCCTACGGGATTTTCCCACTCTTTTCATCTGTAATCATTGCCGTAATCCCGCAGACTGTTCAGACGAATCTCGATTCTTTTTTACATTTCATTAGTCTGGATTCTTTTACCGAAACTTTTGTCGCAGGAGAAAAAAAAACTTGTCATCGCTCTGTAAACTTTCGAATGGATTTTTGCGAGTTGTCGCGATTTCCGAAAATCATGAATATCCGACGTTGGACTCGTAAATCGCGTATAGAGAGAGCGAAATGTATTTTTCCATCAGGAGCACGCGATATTACGAAAATGGAAAAGTGACAAGGTAAAAAGGAGAGCCAGAAAATAAGGACAGGGAGGAAAAAGATCCATCGGCTAGTTTCGGAAGACTTTCAATCCCGGAGTATCTTCCTCGAATTTTTCTCATCCCTCTTTATACAGTTTTTCCTCCCATCCGTCTCTTCTCTCGTGTTTCCACCCCCCATTTTCTTTTTTCTTCCTTCGATCTTTTTGTTTCGAGGATTTTTTTTTCTTCTCCTCTTTCTCCTTTTTTTTCCCTCAAACGAGAAAGAATCTCCGGCCGGGGGCAATCGCGCGCTCTCGAACTTTCTTCCTCAACGAATCAAAGCACGAAGTTACGGTTGTGTTACGACGAAATGCCCACAGTACGGTTAACCACGGAATCCAGGGAATTTCCTCGTTTTCCTCGTCCTTCGTTTTTTTTTTATTTTATTTTATTTTTTTGGTTTATTTTTTTTATAATATCATACGAGAATATCGAGGATCTGAATTCCAGTCGCTAATACCGACACAGCCTGTCCGATGATTTTTGCTGACTCTCAGACCTTTCACTTTTTTTTTCTCCCCACAGACCTAAAAAATGCTCCGGGCGTACAAGTTCGCTTTTCCTCATACGTGACGTCCTTTTCCGGTCGCATCTTTCATTCATCTCACGAAATATTGTTGATGGAAGTCCAAATGAAAAAAAGATACCGGAGCATTTTTCATTTTTTTTCTCTCCCTCTAAACGATCCCGAGGAACGTTCAAAGTTCTCGCGAATTTTGGTAGTTATTTCCAAAAATAGAGCGAGAAGAAGTGCAATTAGCGGAGAAGTTTGAAAAATAAAGTCGTTTGAGATAATCGAATCGGGTTGATTGTTCAAGGTAATCAGGTATCGAAGATTCGAGCCACCGATGGAAACTTGAGACGTCAAAATCGATAGTGCGTCGGAAATTTCATCTCGTCCTGGGCCTCGGTTAATGGCTCGACAAGGGGAATATAATATTGTTCTATATACGGCAGTGCCTTATCTACACTCGAGTGACTACTTGCCACGTGTACTTTGTAGAAAGCGCGTGCTATCGTCATGTGTCAAATATCAGAGGTATCGAATCCTTTGTTTTCCTAATCGGGAAGTCAACGAGTCAGGACCTACGAGCACTCACGAAAAATGAATTTTTTTCTAAAAAAATAGAAATTTCCTGTTTGTTAATTTCCTGGTTATTATGAAAATACATTTAGGGTGGTTGATCAAATATTCACTAGTCGAAATATTCACAAATATCGAGCCATGAGACGCTGAACAAAATTCACGTATTTCGACATTAAATTTCTCAAAAAATTGGTCGATGAGGTCGACTTTTTTCAAAATGTCCAATGTCATCCAAATTAAAACATATTTTGAATTCAGATTTTTATCTAATAACATCGATGTTCAATCAACTGCCTTAATATAATGTTCAAGTGTCCTATATCATGCGAAATCAAACTTTGCTATTTTCTCTGAAATTAACAATTTCCTAAAAAAACGAACCACATTGTTTTTCTCTCTTCTCTTTTCTAAAATATCAAAAATCTCTAAGAAAATAACAAATCTATTTCGGATCTGTCGCTCTCGCACTCACATGCGTTAAACACCATCTTAATAAGAGTTCAAAAAAACGAAAACCTAAAAACATAAAATTAAAATTTTTTCGAGTGTTGACAATTTTTATTTTCGTCGTCACTCTGACGCGCTGAGAGCAAAAACCTTTTGGATCTGCGAGTGCGGAAGCGCGAAAAGGTACGAGGCGAGAAAAGCTCATATAACGTTGGGGCTCAATGAGAGCTTTTCTCGCTGTTGGAGTCGTATATACGGGATTTATACAAGTGTGTGGAAGGATCGAAGCTTTCTTGGTAGGAGCGAGTTCAAGGGGCTCTTCGGGGCAACCACGAACGACTAAAGGAGTCATTATACTCGTGTTACGGCTCACTTACAACTGAACGTACCAATCTTCTCGCTTCCCACTCTTTCTCCTGCCCTTCTTACCGTCTTACCTAATTCACGGGCGGGAAGACACATTTTGATCATTAGCCAAAAAGTATACGTGTGTGTCTGCGACTCCCCGATCCTTCCTACAAATTTTACCATTATTCCACCCAGGGAAAGATTCGGCGAATGATTTATCGCTCGTTGAAGAATCATTGCGACAAATTCCTCCAGGAAATTCCACTCAATTTTATATGCTAATTGACCTAATGAGTCCATTTTTTTATTTAAATAAAAAGACTTCGATAAAAAGTTCACAAGATATTTTGGAATGGAGTCAAATCTGTGGACTAAATTTCAAAATGCTCATTCGAAAATTCTGTACGCAGTTCTCTTATTTCTCTATTTTTAGCCTGAGCCAGATCTAATAAAGTCCACTTCAATGATAAACTCAATTTCACGTCATTCTGGATTATCGTTGCGAAAGTTTATAATTTGATCATCATCCGAGGCCTCGTTCCGAATGATATAATTTCACTTCATTTGCAATTGCTTCAATGTTCCAAGATTTCATCAAATCACACACATATTTGAAAATGCTGCACATTCAGTTTCACTATTTTTAGCCTGATCCAGATCCAAACCATTCCACTTTAATGATAAAACTCTATTTCGCGTCATTCTGGATCATCCTCACGAAATTTTATAATCCGATGACCTCGTCCCTGACGACATAATTCCACATCCAGTTTTCCACTCTGACCAATCAACTTTTAATTTCATCCCTTCCACTCGAGAAAATTTCAAGGTTATTTAGCATCAGCCTTTTATATTCAAACCCGAATGATAAAAAGAGCACCAAGGGGAAACGCGTGGAGAAAGAACAACGAAACTGGACAATATATAGAGTCGAGAATCCTCAGTTCGCGGTTAATAAATCTCGGGAGTCCTGGCGCTGGGATTCTCAGGGTCCAAAGGAATGAGATTAAAATTCCACGGGAATTCGGGCCGCGGAAGAAGAAGAAGCGGAGAGTCAAGAGGCTAACAAACGGGCCGGAGAGACAGGAAAACCGTTACATGGAAGTTTAAGCCTCCTGAATGTACACGAAACTCTTCCCGAACTGTGTGCACTCCAGCGCGGATGTGTAGACCCGAGCTAAAAGTGGAGTGAAGAAAAGCTCTGAATTTGGCTTAGTCTGTGTACTTATTGTACACACGGTTGGCTTACTCCTTTCCAGCAAGCAAGGAGTACATTATGAGATGATGAGTATATTATACTCAAAAGCTACTCGATGTATTTCAGGCACAAACGACGTATTCATTGCGAGTTTTTCCTCTTACGGAAGCCATGCAATTTTCGTATTGAATTTTTCAACGAAAATGAAAAAAGACCTCATGAACCTTGAAGACGTGATCCGCGGATGAAATTAAAAATGAAATGTCCTCGAGCTTAAGAAGCCCGAGAAGAAATTTCGCGAGATGGCAAGACCTTGTGGAAGGAAAAAGGGAAAAGTCATGATGACGAAGGCTGAGAAAACGTGAGGACTTTCATTCAATTGAGGATCCAGGGTAGGTACATTGTTGTTTAACTTCCACCTGAATCCGTTTCCTGTGGAAGGGCCAACTCGGGTCCTCACTCTCTCCTGCCTTCTGGATCCCTATAACTTGCACATTGTTCCTCGGCACAATCCGGTAGCCCTGGGTTATACCATCCTCCATTCTCGACATCATACAGTTACTGCCATCGCCTCCTGGTATACAGTGCTTGCGGTGCCCTGGCGTTTACATTCTGCCAGTTCCTTCCATGCTAATATTTAAGCCTTTTGCCGGCGGCGGGCTGGCTCAACAGAGGAGAGAAGCGAAGCGAAGAAGGAGAGAGAGAGAGAGGAGAAGGATGAGAGAAAGAGAGAGAGCTTTCCCAAGTGGGAAAACTCTCCAGGGAAACGTGATGTCGTTCACCGCACAATATAGGTAAACTCTTGCCATAACTATACAATCTGGTAAACGCTAGTTTGCTACGAGACATGAAACTACATTGGACAAACGTTTATGTATTCGCGCGTGTGTGTGCGTCAATATGTGCGCGTGTGAGCCGCTGTACGTGTATACATTTTGGGTTCCCTCCTCGTCGCTGAATTTTTCCTACGAACCGTCCGAAGAATATGAAAACTTTAGTCGGGAACGACAGGTCCTCTTCGCCCCCTGTCGATTATGAGACTTTCCAGGCTCTCATCCCCCTTCCTGGCCCATTCTTCGAGACGTTTCCACACAGCTCGAAATCTTCGCATGACCTTCGCCTCAACGGCGTACAACGCTTTTCCCTTTATCATGGAAAAGAAGTTAACTTTCGTCGGGATAGAGATTTCCAACTTTTTACAAATCACGACTTCCTCTCGCAGAAGTGTTTCGCTGCTAGGGAACATCGCGATTATTTCAGCTCGCGAAAGGCTTCAGCCGATGGAAAATTCGCTGGAGAGCCGGAAGTGCAGTACATTCGGAGCTTCCGACGGCTGATCTTTCTTCGAGTCTGAAATTAACTACTTTCGATCCATCTTCGAACGGGAGAGAATGGTTGAAATATATTAGAGCTTTTGTACAATTGTCTGAGTTCTTCTTGCTTCTTTTATCACTTGTATCGAAACGCTCTTATCAACGTTACTTGGAATTCATTGAGTGTTTTATTTCTTGTTTCAGTCACTCCGATGCTCTCGATACCTCATCAATTGGTCGGTGTGCCATTGGGGTATTCGGTAACTCTGGAGTGTCACACGGAGGCCCATCCAACATCGCTTAACTATTGGAACAGAGATAACGGCACCATGATAAGCGACAATTCGAAGTACAAGACAACGTCCACGGTTGGAAAACCAGAGTACAAGACTCACATGACCCTAACGATATACAATCTTACGGTAACATTGCAATTCTTATATTTAATTTCTATATTGGCATCTGACAAAAGTCAGCATGACATCTGATGGCACATTTCGGAGTCTCTCGAAAGAGTTTGATCGATCAGTTTGAAAAATACAAAAAAAAATATCTTCAAACTCACTTAATAAAGTAATTTTTATATTGGGATCTGACAAAAGTCAACAGGACATCTGATGGCACATTTCGGAGTCTCTCGAAAGAGTTTCATCGATCAGTTTAAAAAATACAAAAAGAAATATCTTCAAACTCACTTAATGAAGTGATTTTTATATTGGGATCTGACAAAAGTCAATATGACATCTGATAGCACATTTTGGAGTCTCTCGAGAGATTTTAATCCATCAGTTTGCAAAATACAAAAGGAAATATCTTCAAACTCACTTAATGAAGTAATTTTTATATTGGGATCTGACAAAAGTCAACAGGACATCTGATGGCACATTTCGGAGTCTCTCGAAAGAGTGTTATCGATCAGTTTGAAAAATACAAAAAGAAATATCTTCAAACTCACTTAATGAAGTAATTTTTATATTGGGATCTGACAAAAGTCAGCATGACATCTGATGGCATATTTCGGAGTCTCTCGAGAGAGTTTTATCGATCAGTTTGCAAAATACAAAAGGAAACATCTTTAAACTCACTTAATGAGGTCAATTTTTATATTGGGATCTGACAAAAGTCAGCGTGACATCTGATGGCACATTTCGGAGTCTCTCGAAAGAGTTTGATCGATCAGTTTGAAAAATACAAATGGAAATATCTTCAAACTCACTTAATGAAGTAATTTTCATATTGGGATGTGACAAAAGTTAACATGACATCTGATGGCACATTTCGGAGTCTCTCGAGAGAGTTTGATCAATCAGTTTGAAAAATACAAAATGAAATATCTTCAAACTCACTTAATGAAGTAATCCAATGAAGATTATTCCTGCGATAGAGGTTTTCGTATTTTGTGATCAAAGACAAATCCTTGGTAATGACCAATCGAACGTTCACCCCGAATTGTCGCCAAAAATCGCTGAGCAAGCTCGAACGGATAATTCTAGACGGAGTTATAGTTCCAAGAACTTAGACTCATTTATCATAGATTACACACGAAGCTGCATTGATCCAGTGCGGGAAAACTTTTTGAGAAATAATCTTGAACGTTTAAATTTTACCTAATAACAGTCGTACCAGGACAAATGATTGAAAATCAATAATCCAATCTTCAGTAGAATAATAAAATAAATTAATTCTTTTTCCAGCGGTCTGATTACGGAAATTACACCTGCGTGGCGAAAAATCCACGAGGCACAACGGACGGAAACATTCGACTCTACGGTAAGTCAAAAAATCATTAAAACAATTAAATAAACATTAACAAATGATCACATTTATTTAAAATAATTTCACTTGAAAATTCATATTCGTACGTAAAAGTCTAAATGAGCACGAGCGAGGTTGAAATTCATTGAGGCTAAGGAAAGAGCGAGTGGAAAATAGTGAATGAGATGGGAGGAAAGAATCGAGAAGGAGAGAGAGCGAGAGGGGAAACGAGAGGTTAATACGAACGTCCGTAACGTATGCATATGACATGAAGGGGCGCAGAGAAATGGTCGGCTCTCAGTCAAAATGCGCGCGAGTGATCTCGCACACGGGTTTGTCCCGGTGTGGACGATTTTCCGCGTGTGTACAGGTGGGAAAAAAGAGGGACGGAGCTCTCGTGCGGACTCGCCGACGGCCCTCCTCCATTAGCATGCATCGGTTTTTCGCATTAGCGACATTCAAATGAACCGAGCGTTTAGCATAAAAGTTTCGCGGGACGTGCGCGCTCTTGTAAAAGCCAACGCGTATAAATATCTGCGGATCCCGAAGGTAGGCGTGCGAGGAGCAAAAGGATAAAAAAAAGCGGAAAAAGAAAAGTGGCGAGAGGAGGAAGGAGGCAATTCTGAAATGCCGGAGGATGCGAGGAAGATGGAGAATGAGACACTGACGAGAATCATTTCCTCTTTATCCCGCCACGAAAACGACCGGGAACATTTGCGAGGTCCGCGTTCAAAGTCCATGCGCCTCTTCAAAGTGCCGCCGTAGACAAGCGTCGTAAATTCAGCTCGCGATCATCTCCCTTTTCTACATTTCGTCCCGATTGGAATTTGAATATAACTCTCGTTGCTCGTGTATAAGATTTTGTGGCCAAAAGGATCAGAAAAATCGAGTGGAAAATGAGAATACGTCAAATTCAATATTTTTTGGTTTTTTGAATAAACGACGGATCATTGAGGTCGTTAAATATCGTGAAAATCCCTACACACGTACACGTACAAATGCGTGTACATTTCGATTGTCTTTGAATAAAATAAATATAAAAATTAAACGTCAAATAGTCTAGAAATATATTTTAAAATTATCTGCTCACCTTAATTACACCTCAAACACAGAACAATAATCGAAATATATATCGCAATAGACCAACCAAGCGTTCAATAATTGACAAACTTATAGAATTATATAACGATACCGATGAATAATAACACACATATGTAACCCTATTTAAAAAAAACTACACAGACACTATATAGTAACACGCCTCGGGCTGAAGGACCTCGGTCTATGGCCCACCCCCAAACAAATGTACCATGTAAATATAAAATGTAAATAATGTCATATACAGTAATAATAAATATGCTATCACTACTACTATTTTAAAATAAACGTGACAAGTGCGAGTCGTCATAAATAGTTGATAATAAATTCTTGAAACATGATTACATTTCGCTCGTCTTTGAATAAAATAAGTATAAAAATTAAACGTCAAATAGTCTAGAGATATATTTTAAAATTATCTGCTCATCTTAATTACACCTCAAACACAGAACAATAATCAAAATATATATCGCAATAGACCAACCAAGCGTTCAATAATTGACAAACTTATAGAATTATATAGCGA
>JAPYYX010001331.1:19459-46432 GCA_030522605.1 Cremastinae sp. B BG-2022a | reverse complement strand
TAAGAACATGCTCGCCAAATTTTATCAAATTCTTATAATTTTTCAATTTCCTATGTGTTTAACATGCGATTGTAGATAAGTGGTATCGAAACCCCTTAAATAACCGCGAAAGAGAGAAATAATTCGAGGCGGAAGTAGGGAAAAATTACAATCAGGTCCTTGATCGAAAATGAAAAGTCGAGTCTTGAGGTAAGAGGAGAACAAAATTCATCAATTCTTCGCGAGTATACGTAATAATCGTTGTATACCTCATGCGTATAATGTCGCGTTATGCTGTTGTCGCGTTGCGTAATAAGTCACAAGGAGGAATATCATGCAAGAAATATCCGTCAGAGATCTTACAAGTGTGCGAAAAGTAATTTTTTGCTCGAGAAATGAAAAGTCGTTGTACAGAGCTCCGAAATATCATCGTGGTAGTGTCGTCTATGAGCGTACGTTTGACATACATCAGACGAGAGTCAGGAGACTCTGCGAGACAGGAACGATGTTCGAGGGAATTACGTGAAACACATTCCGCGGTCGTCGTACCCGCGTTGCACAGGCTTCCTCCCTCAATAAGAAAATCGAGTAGGAAAAATCGCCAAACTTCCGCATATATGTACGTACGAAAAAAATATCATAGAATTTTCCGTGCATCCTATATAAATTTACAAATATGGTGAATATACTATAACTCGAAAATACACATAAGTCAATGTTCCTCGAGGGAACAAAAGTTTATTCAAATCGGCAGACCGATGAAGACTTCAAATCGCAGACAAGAAAATTGATTGTTGCATATCAGAATGAGTAATTGTAAAAAACAGTTGCAGAAGAAGAGTGATCGTCGATTGGAAAACGAAATTAGAAAAGACGCATCTTTAGAAGAGCGCGAGTATTCATCCACCTACATCCACCGTGCAACGCGCATCAATAAAATTCCAACGATAACGGATTGTTCGTTATATGGATTTGACTCGAAAATTTAATGATGCAACGAGGCATCGAGAAAAGTACGTCTCTCCTCTGTTACGAGAGGAAGTCACGTTCGGTTCAAATCGTATTTTCAAAATCGCTTTTTATTTATTCTCTTTACATTTTTTTGCTATTAAAAATTATATACTACAAACATCATTATTGTGATGTTCCCATCATATTCGTTGTTATTCGATGAAGGTTGAAAAGCTTTATGGTAAAAAATTCTATAAATCTTTAATAAAAATGATAGAATATAGATAATAATGAGAATACAATTTTCCCTCGTGGTTGATGTGATTAAATTATAATTTACAGTCTCGTAATCGACACGCAAGTTGATTTTCTATCAGGGGATGACAAAAATCGTGTAATCCCGTTTTTCCAATGAGGATTATCAATTTAATCGCGATGAAATGAATTTTCGCATTCAAATTCTATTCAAAAACGTGACAAGGAAAATCGATGTAAATGTTGTTTCTCATTCGTCCCGTCGCTCGTTAAGCCGAGTGACTTGTCAAAATTTCTTTGAAAATGCAATTACGCGTTGAAAAAAAAAAGTGCCCACTGAATGAAAGCGCTCTTTCGAGAACTCGTCATTTTTTCATTCAATTCGGTAGTATACAGTTTGGCACGAAACAAACTCTTTGTAATTTCATCATTTGGCCAACATTTACATTCCGGAGATCGTACGATTTTCCCACGCGTGCACTTGCAGTATAAAAATAGAAAAAAAGAATAAATAATACAAATCGTTATTTAAAAAGTGATAATTTCGAGCCATATTTTTTATAGAAAAATAACCACAACGAAAATTGTAATAATTTTTCAATAACAAAGAGTATGATAATATGAAGGAATGAAAGTTCCGAAATGAGGAAGAGGGAGAGAGACTACTTGAGTATGTATTACGAAAGTGTTAAAACTGACGCGATCGAATGAAAATGTGGCGCCTGAGAGAATTGGCAAATTTGTTTCACTAGCGAATCCGTATCTTATCGAGTGCGCGTGTGTATACCGCTTGCAAATATCGATACAAAATTTTGAATGTACATCCAGTATCGTTAAAGATTTTTTTTTATTCCGCAGATAAGAGATAAACCCATTTATATATATCTATAAATAGGCACACGTCAATCCCATTACAAGGAGATACGAATGAAAAAATCGTTAAATCGAGTAGATTGATCGCGATAGCGATAACTTTATATCAAAAGTTACAATTTTTTGTTCCATCGTAGCGCTAATGTTTGTTTTAAGGAAAAAGATTTTTAACTCGGAGGTTTATCGCGTAACACTTGATTTTTATCTTATCGAAATATCGGAAAAAATCGCTGATTCGTGTTCAGATTTAAATACAAAATGAAAACGAAAAAAATAAAATAAAAAAGAATTATTTCTGGCCCCCTTTTTTAGCTCTCTCACTTTTTCCTCTCACGAGAATTTCTATTGCCGATGAAACCTGTTCGAAAATTTCTCACATTGCCTTTGACACGGACATGATATCTCATTGAATCGTTTTGTGGGTCAAGGGACACTCGTGCGAATAAAGATGTGTATGCAAATTTTACATGCTCAGTTACTATGACTAGACAGCATTAAACTAAAAAATTGGATGTAAGTTAGAGTCAATTAAATATTGGGATAAAACGCGTGAAAAATAAACATTGACTCAAAAATTGAAAAATTTCATTTTTATGATTATTCAAATTACTTTGGAAAATAGAGAAAATAATGATAAAATAATTGTTTGTAGAAAATCACAATAATTTTCAAGAATTAAGTATTTTTGAATTTCATCTTGCTAATCCTTAACGAGAGCAAACCGGTGAAATCTCGAATTGTGAAAATG
This sequence comes from Cremastinae sp. B BG-2022a, assembly GCA_030522605.1. NCBI lineage: Eukaryota > Metazoa > Arthropoda > Insecta > Hymenoptera > Ichneumonidae > Cremastinae sp. B BG-2022a. The sequence continues at coordinate 43,626 of JAPYYX010001331.1, read as the reverse complement.
AATGTCGATCCAGAAGGAAATCATATGAGACAAAGAAAATTTGACTCAACCAACGATGAGATATTTGACAAAAAAAAAGTAAACAAACAAAGCGCGTAATGGTACGAAATTGAAATTTTGGTACTGTTGTTGATGATACGTCAAGACTCCCGTGACATTGGGACGATGTTTGTAATGTAAAATATATACAAAAGTGGAATAAATACACGAGATCGAACCACCTCAAAATCTGGATAATAAAACAATTTTCACTTTAGTGAAATTATCAAATCTGAAAACATGATGCTTTTTCGAGAGCGGTACGCTGTAAAAAATTTTCAAAATATGTATTAGCTACTAAAGTACGGGTGAGAAATTTCGTTTTAAAGGCGGTCACGAGAACGAGAGCCGGGTAGGAGCGAGAGAGAGACAGAGAGGGAGGGGCATGCCGAGCTCCCCGTACACTTGAAAGCACGCTACCAAAATTTTCAACATACTGCCAACTATCTATTAGCATTGAAATACCTTTTCAAGGGATTAAAAGAAAATTTGGAGAGAAAAATTGTCCGGCATGAATCATGAGAACGCGACAAATGTACGACGAAGAAGAAGAAAGGTTAGAATTTTTCTGTAACGCGAAGGTAAGCCCCTCTGCGCAATTTTCTAAAGTTCGGCAGGACACTGGTCCGTTTTTCACGTCTCTCTCTCTCTCTGCGTGTCTCGTCGTTCGTTGAATCAAAATAATGATTGTACTAACCTGCTATTCTCAACGTTCGCCGACATATCACCGTAGCTAATCATGGTACTGATTCTTGATAATCAATCAGTTTTGCAAAAAATAGTGACACGTAGCGTTGACTCAGTGAGAGTACAAGAAAACTGTGCGAGGGATGGGTTTCTTCGGGCTTTCCAAGCTGTCACTCGTTTTCCGGTAAGAAAACAAAGATGATTCCGACGAGTTGAAATCGATATTTGACGGTCCAAGTGAATGCGTGAAGCAACAAGAATGGCAAGAATCCAAGTTGATGAACCAAGAAACTTGTTCGCTCGTCGCTGTGGCACTGCTCAACGAATGACTGATTTTTCGGCTTTTTGTATCCTCTCGTTCGCTCTTATCGTTCTCCTTCCGACCGATTACTGACACGGGTGTGTCCTTTTTTATTTAGCTCGTGTACGACCTGCGTTACGCAGCTAAATTTTTCGACGGAGTTCAAAAGCGAAAACGAACGAGAAATGCGCGATTATTATTTATCGGTTATACAAAGCAAACGAATTGTTTTTACTGTGGTGAATAAAAATAAATGCGCGTACGTGCACGGTCGATCACGGACTACCTCGTTTCATTAAAGGTGGCACAACGGCTACAGGCACGAAGCTTATATCGAATAGAGAGGGGGCATGAGACGAAGAGACGAAAAACGGACGTCGCTGGTGGGGGACCGAGAATAACCGACGCCCCGGGGATATCGGACGCTTCGCGTACTAACTTTGTATACACATATACATTTCCATTTTATTGTACGTGTACCTCTACAGGCTGTTCCATGTTGATTCGAGGACTCGTTCATGTGCACGAGTACTTTTTCTCATATGTAATTTAACAAGAAAATCAATAATTTGTACTCTGTGATCTTTTTTTATGATCGGCGTCATTTTCATTACAGATCAAAATTTCCTTTCGCATTTGCCAACGGCCGATCGACATTGTATATTGAACGATGATGTGCATCCTACGGGCTACGTCAAAAACGTAGTTACTATTTTTTTTTCTTTATTGCTCGTATTTAGGAAAGAACATTTTTTCTTGCTATTTTTTCGATCTCATTCGCTGGGAAAAATCGTATTATACGCCGGAGATGAAATAAGAAACATCCGGAAATCGAACATTGAGCGGGAATTGCGATTTAGTTCGAATCCCGCCGCCAGGTTCGCTCATCAAAGCAGTTTTCACAATTTTTGAGCTCGAAGTTTCTTTCTATTTCCTTACGTAAGATATGCAATATGTAAATACATGAAAGAAAACTACAGGAACGTAGTTCAAAGGCACAGAAATAGTTTCGTTAATAGTATAAGAATAAATATTACCTCGTCAGGGAGCAAATAAATATCTTTTTATTTTTTGATTAATGAAATATATGTGTGACAATTTGTATCGCGCTTCGAGAGGAAGATTCGTAAATGAATGTATACGTTGACTTTTTGTGAATCGCTCTCGTACGTATGTATATCGAGACTTTGAACGTCGTTTGCGAAAAAAGGATCTTCGAACTTTAGGATCATCGCTCTAACCTCTGCTTCGCACAGGATTGATAATCGGGGCGACGGCCAGAAGAAAAAATGAAAGCATTTAATATGTATTCAGGAATTTTAAGTAGGAGGCGAAACCGAGTCTCCGACGCATGTGTAATTAGTTCGATGAAGGTTCATAGGACGCGTCGTGGCAATAGCGAGTGTTACAAGAATTCGATTCTCTCTCGTTCGTGATGAGAGTTATCGAGAGTCGGTATAGTTCGGGCCAGAGTCGCGTTTTTTCTCTCCCTCTTTATTCTCTCTCTTTTCTTCGTACTCATCCCATCATGTATTTATATTATATAGACGGAGCTTATAGCATCATTTGAACGCGCAGAGCCGCGATACCCACGTATAGAACACGTGTACAAAAGACGCACCGCGCCATTCTCGCTTTGAGGGGAGGACGCGAGATTTTTTGACCCCCACCAGACGCACTGAGCTAGAATAGTCATGCCACCGAAGCGGACCTCGCGATTGGCTCAGGCAAGAACACGCCAGCGCGGAGAGCAGCGCCGGAGCTGCGCGCGCGCTCGCGCACTTCACTACTGGGCAATACGCGCTCGATCGCAAATTACTGCCGCGACCGACGCGACGCGCACGAGTGTACAGGTGTCTCCGATTCAATGTGTGCAACGAACGATCCTCCGCTTTCCTTACCTTATTTCAAACACACGTATATACATTATTTTACGTATATATATATATAATTTATACGCGAATATGGGCTATTCAACGTGAGTCTTACTTTTCATTCCCAATTTCAAATTACATATTTCCTATTTTATTATTTCCTACGTACACTCCAGATCCAACAAGCTACATATACTCTCTGCGGAGATTCCTTTTTGGAGTTGAGATATTTCCAATGCTTCACCCGTTTTTTTTTAAACGACCAATTGTACCTAAATTATGATTTGAATTCAATGGAAGCGTCATCCGAGCCGAGCGTATGATATTTTCTCGGAAAGATAAACTGTAGTAATAGAGAAAACACCGAATGGTGCCACGCGCCACTACATTTTCGTGTCAGCCAACTTCGCATCCAGAGTGCGCCCGCACTCATTACCGCTTTATATTAGATACTTTTTCGATAGACTTTGCAAAATCACGCGATCAAAACGTGTGGTGAATACATGTACAGTATTTTATTACAGAAATTCGAAACTATACTCTTATTATTGTTTTTGTACATATCTTACATTTTGAAGAATCAATTGTATACTTATGTATACTCTTGATCGCGAGCCGAAGAATTGTTTCTCCAACGTCGCTCAGTTCGTTTTCGTTTGTCCGAACGTTGCAAAATGAAGTATCGAAATTTTCGAGAAGCTTTAATATTCGCGACAAGCGCTGAGTGTTGCGCTAAAGTCGTGACCTTCTTATCATCGACTCCTTGCACAATGTTGACGTTCGTGGAGCTAGAGGCGACCCTCATAGTAGCTTCATGTTTTTTTTTATTTCTCAGAAAAAGGCAAACACAACGGAAGAGGAGACCCCCTGCGAATTTTTCCAATATCAGTAACGAAATGCAAACGTTGACGCAACGGGAACTTGAACGTGTGCAACTTTTGCATTATGCATCTCGTAATCGGAATTATTCAACTTGGTCGAATCGCTTGTATTTTATTGTTTATAAATCTGAAAAATGCTCTCCCCGGAAGATGAAATTTTTCTTAGGAGAAGAAACAATAGGTGAGAAAAATTCAAATGCCGGAAAAAAAATGCCTCGAAGCTCTTGACTCTCGATAGAACATTTTCGTGGGATCGATGAACGACGGAGGGGAAAGGGGATGATTTTTTGCTGACATCGATCAAAAAACGAGAGTGTTCGGGAGTTTCGACTGTAGGGAAAAACATAGGAAGGTTCTCGAGACTAACAATGAACTTCAGAGTCTCGTTTATGCACGCTCGCGAGCGACACTCGCGGAACGAATAAAAAGAAAATTTGTAGCAGGAAGCTCAAGCCGTGCTCCGAGACGTCACGAACTAAATACAATTTCAGACACTCATAACATAAACTTCAATCTACGAATTCACTTTTTCTTTCTTCACTCTGCATTCACGTTCCATTAGCCGAGTTGTTCAGTCATTAACGTTGCGACGGACCTGCATAATTATTTTGAAATGATATACGGGTGTACGCTTTTTGTTTTGTTTCACTACCAAAAAACACACGAAATAATAAAAGTGATCCTTACCAAAGACAAAACATCTTTAGTTACCGACATTTTTTTTATTTTCTACGTTCAAAATAATTTTAGAAGAAAAAAAAAGTTTGATTGCTCTCGTGCCTATACATCCTATTATTAATATTCTACAATGCTAAAGGAAGAAAAAGATGTCAGCATTATGTTTTATTTAATTGTTCCATCCGCTTCTATTTTCATTTATATTTTTATTAAGAGTTTTCAATTAAAAATTTTCAATTTCCATCGATTGAAAAGAACAATAGAATTTGCCGCGATAAGGAAATATGAAATATGTCTGGATGAAAAATTGTAGAATGGGTTAATAATTATCGCTTGGACTCTAGTGAACTCGATGAGTTCGCGCGAGAATTGCCATTACGATTCTCGTTTGTTTGAAAGGGCGCACGCGCCGACCGGGTGATCATACGTCGCGAGACTCTCACGATAGCTAGCGCAAGCTAAAACATTCTCGAGCGAATATGTTTTCTGCTTGTATTTGAAAAAAATGCACAAATCATTTTGATCTTTACGGGTCACGGGCTCGGAAATTAATATAACCATAGTATAATCATCGTCTCGAGACCATCTTTATATTTATAGATATATATTTTTTAATAGTTTATTTTTATCGCTTTCTTCCGAAGCGCTTCTTTTTTACTTCGCTCGTAGTTTTTTTTTTCCAGTAAGCGAAACGAATAAAAATTTGGATCACAGTCGATTATCCAAATTCGGTCTCTACGTCATTCTGACTAGTTTTTCGCTCGGAGCAGTCGCGACTGGCTCCAATTAAAAGGCCGCTGATCGGATCGAGGAAAAAATATTGAAAAAAATCAAAGTCATTCTCAAATATTTTTAGAATTTTCCTCCTCCCGAGGAAAGCATTTTTTTTTTCAAACGTTCTTGTACATTGATTTGTTATTGAGAGATGACAATCTGTGTCGTCTCAACGTGACTACATTTATTTTCCGTCTTTCGGTTATTGTCCTTGCGACGAATCGGCCGGCGTTGACTTTCTAGAGAATCGGGACATGCGTTCATCGCGGCGTACGCTTTTTTCGACATTTTTTTCTATCGATTCGTATATCGATCTTTATACTTACGTGGTAAAAATAAAAGATGAAATCGCGCCAACGTATTTTGAATGTGGAATACACCGGGGAGACTTTGTTCCTCTCGATGGAAAATTGAAGGAAGTCCGCGTAAAATCATTGATCGATCACGTGCTCGCTGTCCGAGTATCACGTCTGATAAACGAAAAATCATCGAGTTGCCACGTTCAAAATCAATGCGCGAGAGCGAAGACCTCTATTCCCGGACATACTTGCGTGCCTTTTTTTTGCACAATATACTTGCTCTGTTTGCGCTCACTCTCTTCGGTAACTTTCCTCCGAGGAATCAATGGACTCGATCATTAAAAACAAACTCGTGTATCAATAAGAATTTCTGAGTATTAGGACATTTTTGTTCCAGGGATTACGATTTCCCTATTGGATTGGCGCAGTACGCTCTGCGATTTTCCGTTACATTTTCATTTTCAACTCAATCCATAGAATGCAACCTTGACCACTTTTTTTGACAAATGGGGAGCAGGATCGGTTGAAAAAAAAACAACAACAACAACCGATAAGGTACAATATCGAGAAAAAAAGTGACAATCGATCGTAAAGCTCCGATAACGCGATATGCGCAATGTGTTATGCAATGGGCGTAGGAAACGATAATCCGGTGGCAGCGTGTCACTGAAGCTTTGTTACGCGAGTGACTCAAATTAGCATAATGATCCACAGGTCAGAATGTCGTACAAAAATTTAACGCGTAGTGGCATTTTCCCTATTTTTTTATCTCTCTCGACGTCACGACTCTCTCCGAGCATGAATTTACACAAATGCTGTAAAGTCATTGAACGATATATTATTAACGTTTTTTTAAAAACACGCGGGAACTGATTAAAGTTCTGTCATGCAAAAAGTCTCGAAATGCGTGAACAAATTTATTGCCCAATTTCAAAATACAAGTGAATCGTTTAATATGTATTAAAGGTTGATTATTTAACGATTTTATATTTATGTATACGGAATTCGCATACTTACCTCGAATATGTACAAACGAAAAATGACGAGATCCTTGGTAAAATTTTACAATGATGGAGAAAATTCGAAAAATGATGACGAAATAAAAGGAAAGAAATTATATAGGCAGTCTGAATTGACTCTTGAACGTTTTCCTTGAAAATAGATGGGAATCTGTGATTTCGAGTTTGCGTCAAAGATTTGCGCGAGAGAAAAAAAAGCAAATGATCGGAACGAGGTTTTTGCCTTGATCATTATTTGAACCACTCCACTTTGAAAATTGGGGAACCTTTTTATGAAAGATTGAGGAAACCCGGAGTGCTATCGAATATGTTTGACTAGTTTTTATTAGTGAAAAAGCTTTCGTAAAACAACTTATTACATTCACTTTTAATATCATTACATAACGATGCGCGCCGCAGTTTTTCATTTTTTCTTTTCATTTTTAAACACTGGTACAGTATATTCTCAGTTTTGAATTTATAGTTTCGTTAACGTGTGATTCGGTATTCCCATTGGGGCGCCCTTCTGCACTTTTCCGTGATTATCTTTTTTTTTTCTTCAAGTTGCACATTTTTTTTCTCAACGAGGAAATATTCTGGCGTGTTTTTTCTCCTCGCTCTGTTTCTGTCTTTTCCTTCTTCGACTCGTGTATATACAATTATTACACACGCATTTCTGCGTGCATGCGTGATAACCGAAAAAAGGATAAAACTTCTCCCGTATAATGAGAATAATGAGCAGGAGGAATTAAACAATAGCCTAGTAATCAGTATGTGAAAATTCATTAAGTGGATCGTTCGTGTTTTTCTTTCTCAACAAAGCGATATCCGCGAAACGTCAAATTTCGAGATGTTTATCAGAACGATAACGACGAGCGAATGCACGAATAATTTGCATGATTCCTCTCATTTTTGTAAACAAAAAGTGGAATCGCTAGTGAATAGAATAAAAATCATACTCTACGACGTTTCCTCATGTTTTTCACTTGCTTATGTTATTGTTGTTATTATTATTATCATTATTATTATTGTTATTATTAGTATTATTATTATTATTATTATTATTATTATTAGTATTATTATTTGACCAACACGTTCCACCTGCTCCCGGGCATTCGGAGTCTATTTTGCTTTGTTTTTGTTTTCTCTCGCCAGTGATCGCTTCCTTTCCACGCCATCGTAATTTCATAATTGACTAAATTTTATATTACGTTTAAATTAGCTAGAGAGATCCCGTGTGCGCACCCTCGCACTCCTCTATTTCTCAATATTCTCTTTCTCCGCTCCCGTATCCCCAAAATCGTACGCACACCCTCGTGTATCTAAATTCACGGCTCTTTTCCTCTTTCTTTCGTCCTCATTTAAATTTTCAAATAATTATTTATAATATTTATATGCATAATATAATGTGATTCTGTTTGTTGTTTGTCGTGTCATTCTTAATAACATCGTATTTACAAAAAACTTGCTTTATTCTCATTTATGACAAAGTTTCCTTTTTTTCGTTTGTTTTCCTTTTTATCCGCCTCCCCTTATCTTTATTCTTTTTAATTTAACTACCTAATTTCATCGAGCTACAAAAAATGTTTCATTCAGTCCTCCGTTGTGAATATTCCGACTCGCGACAATCAAGTCTTCTGCAACAACAAATCCGGACGTCCTCCGAACTTCTTAACGATTTCTCTCATTTATTTTATTTCATGTTTGAATCTCTCGTCCGCAATCTCCTAGTTTCTTCTTATCGAGAAAATAAATGTTCTAGAATCTTCGGGAGAATATTGAATTTTGGAAGTTTTTTAGTCACCGAATTAGTTTGAAATTTTATAGCTAACGCTCGAAGATCTTGAATTATTTAAATTGTTGTTCGATCCTTCGCTTATAATCTGTGTGTCCGTTTATTTTTTTACTCTCCTCATCATCATCGTCCATCCTATATCATCGTTCGCAGAGCTTTCGTTTCCTCCTTTGAGGAATTCCTTAAATTCAAAGTTACCAAGCGAGATTGAGGAAATTACTATATTCATAGATGCAATATTTCTACCGTGTCAACTTTGTACATTGGAAATTGGTGTATCTCAATTAATTTAATGTCACGTACATAAGGTAATTTTTTTTCTCACTCTCGTTCTCGTATTTAAAAAGGAAAAAACGAGATAAAATGGTTGATGTTTACACGATTCGTCGCGAATGATTAAAAAATTGATTTTTCTTTTTTTTTATTTTGTCCATTTTACTCTTCACTTGAGCTTTTTCCCTCGAAATTCTAACCGCAATGCATATTTATAAAGCTCTTTTCTCTACTTTTTTCCGATTCGCTCTTTTGTTTTCACGCAGGATTTAATCACAGGAGATTTTCATCGCGAATAAGTACGATCTCATTTTATTCTTCTGGAATGATATCACGAGAATGAATTTTTTCCGTTCAAATTCGCGTCACCGTGACAAACACTCGATACGATACGCCATTACACGAGTTAAAAAAAACAACAATTGGATTTCGTAATTCTCAAATTTTTTTCTCAAGAGAAAATGAATGAAATCTTTTTTGTGTTTTTTTTTCTATCGTTCGAATGAAAGATGCAATATGATATTGACAAAAGTTTGATGAAATTTGTTCTTTTTTTAAAATTATATCACATTTCGAGTCAACGAAAAAAATCTTATATGGGAACATTTTTCGTTGCCCAGTACTCTCTCGCGCTTTCTCTTCTCAGCAAGAACCTCTATCCGAATAAAAACAATTTCGATGGACAAAGATAAGTAGTTGTATAAATCACGAGGGAAAAAAGAAGAGAAAGTAAAAAGAGAAAAACGAACGAAACTTGACGTTTCGTCCTGTTTTGTTTTAATCTCGTTAAATAATTCGCACTATCGCCATCAGAGGACGTCGAATGAATAAATAATTTCTTAAGTATCGGTATTGGAACACACTTCCTTCTCCTGGTCCCTCGACCATCTTTTCCCCGCCTCGTGAGCCTTGAGAACGACGAGAGGCCACTCTTCCATGTCCTCGAAGCTCTCGTCGTCATCTTCGAAATAATCGAGGAGCTCCGAATTTAATTTTTCCGATCGAATATCCTCTTGATCGTCGTCTCCCATTTCTTCCTCTCCATCTTCGCTCTCTTCCTCGCTCTCCCCTTCTTCGGAAGCCTCGTCCTTCTCCTCGTCACGCTTCTTGCAGTTTGGACGCGCCGAGCTCGGTAACGAGCCCTCGCACGTCACCTGGAATGGGCTCTTATCACGACACGATTCTAAGGACTAGCTTCGATCGCTCGTCATTCACCGCTGTTCACCTCGTCGTAATGCGAGAACTTGAGGAACACCTGCTCGAGGGTCGTCTGGCTGAAGCTGTACTCCTCGATGTCCAGTTCGAGCTTCGCTGCATTGCAAATATCAGGAAAAATATATCAAAATTACATTCTCCTTGGACGCAAGACGAAAAATTGTCTACGAGAATCTCCTTCCCCCCCCCCCCCCCCTCCCTTTAAAAGCCTAGAAGATAAACTATAACTCTTTGCATCGAATTGCAAAATTCGGAATGAGAAGCAGTTCAGTTTGACAATTTTTCGTCCGATTCGAAATAATCATTTCCTCTCGCATTTGTATCATAAATTAATTTTAAGTAAATTTTATATAACTACAAAATATCGCAAATGAAAGTACAGCGAAGCCGGACCACAGCTAACATTGAAATAAAAAGTGTCTCAACGATGAACAACTACGTTCATTTCAATATCAGAGTATTTTAACTCGATTATTAAAGAAATACATTTTCGCGATGATGACAAATATTTTTTCATGACATTATCTTGTGATCGATGATGTCATGAATCACTCTCTCTCTCTCTTTTTTCGCAAAAAACGAAGAACATTACTTTTATCGCAAAAATGAAAAGAGGGCGAAAACTGTTCGAATGATAAAGAAATTTGGTACTTACGACATTTTTTTAAAAGTGTAAACGTAACAGAGATTTCGTTAAATCGACTAAAGAAATTCCATCGTGTACGGGGGGGGGGGGGGAGGGTTCGAATGTGGAATAATAAATAAATTAAGTGTAGGGCTGGTTTTTGTTTCCGGAAGCTCGATAAATGATCAAGTGGAATGAACTGGCGGAATTTACCCTTTTCCAGCTGCATGAAGCAGTCAGCGAGCGAAGTGACGGAGTGTTGAGGCACGCCGAAAACGAGCCTGTCCGCGAAACTTTCCTCGAGCGTAGCGTCTGGGAACATTCCACCGACAAAGTCCTTCAGGCTCGATATTCTGTCACCGGAGGGAGTCGTCGGCGTGCAATCGCCGCCTAGTAGCTTCATTTCGAGCGTGTATCCGGCTCCGTACAAATTTTTCAAATGTTGCGTCGAGCCGAGACACCTCAGCTCACCCTTTACCATTATTCCAACCCGGGAGCACAGGGCATCGGCCTCCTCCATCGAATGAGTCGTCAGGATGGCGCCTCGACCGCCCTTTTGAGAAAAAATGAGCGAGAACGTTCAAGGAATGATGAACAAGAGAAATAATAAAATACTGATACTCTGATGGCTAACCTGAAAGCTGGCCAGGATGGTATCCCACAAAAATCGCTTGGATCTTGGATCCATTCCCGTGCTAGGTTCGTCCATGAGAACGACCTTGGGGCCTCCGACCATGGCCATGGCGAAGCTGAGCTTCCTCCTGGTACCTCCGGAGCATTCCTGACTCTGTTTGTCCGCGTGCTCGTGAATCTGTAGCCCGGACAAATAAAGATCGACGATTCGATCTATGTCGTTCCACGGAACTCCCCGAATCGCCGCGTAACACTCCAAGTGTTCCCTGACCGTTATATTTTTCCATTGGGCATCGTGTTGAGGACAATAACCCATTTGCCTGAACGCTTCGGCCATGTGAGAATTTATATTATGACCACCAATTTGAACTCTTCCCCTCGTCGCCGCTTCCTCGGCTATTATTATCTTCATCGTCGTCGTTTTACCGGCCCCGTTGTGCCCGAGGAGTCCAAATACTTCTCCAGGTTCGACCGCCAGGGACAAATTTCTCACGGCCAATTTTCGTGCCGGCTGCGGCTCCTCCTCGCGTTTCGAGCAACACCCGCACGAAACAATCTCGTGCTGACGATACTCTTTCCGCAAATTTTGTACGAGAACGACCGGTGGTTCTTGCACCGAGGACGAAGTTATGAAATTGAATACCCGTTGTCGTTCGTTCTTCACGTCTGTATCCTCGTGCTCGCCAACGTCCGAGTTTTCCATTATTTCCTCGCCGATCGAGCCTCCGTTTCTCTTTAGGAAAACAAAGAGAAAACATTGCATTATTCCGTTTACCCGCGAAAACTTTTGAGAACTCTTGTTCTTCAAAGGATTTTCAAAGCAAACTACCAGAAAATATTTGAAGACGTCACTGACGTTTCCTCCGCTCTTCTTGATATCGAGGATCAAAAGGACGAAAAACCAGACTGGACAGTGAAGGAGAACACCAAGACCCATCACGATTATTTCCGAAGTGAGATAATCAGACATCGTTAGATGATGGCAAGCTGCGTTGATGGAGCACATGAGATGTACGCGGTCAACGTAATAAATAGCTGCGTATGGGACGTACATCGTATTTAAAAGAGAGAAAACAACGTGGAGAGCAAACGCAGCGGTACCTCCTATTGAAAAATTCATCATCATTGTTATTATGCGATGCGCTTCATTATTTTATCGGAATGAAGCTTGTTCATTCTTTGGAAAAGAAAATTTGAAAATTTTATTTACCGACTCCCAGCATGTCCAACGACATGACGAGAACGAAGGGTATGAGACCGAAGAAGGTCGTTATGTTTGGTAAAATGCTCTGAGCTGAGTCCATTTTGTCGAAAATGTAGCTGATGCAAGTTGAGAAGACGATCGACGACGGGCAGTAGAGCATGAGAAGACCACCTAGTGTCAGGAGGGCTGGAATTTCTTGAAGGGATGGAATGTCGAATAGGAAAATTATTCCCAAGATGCAGAGGGAAATGAAGGACATTAGACCGACCAGTATTATGAAATATGTCAAAAAATACATTGGGAATGAGAGACCATTGACCCGAAGTTGATTTTTCGCTTTTATCTGAAAGATGAAAGAACAATTTTGTTTTTCAAACGATGATATGCGTTATTCACCGTTTCGTTTATTCACTGATATTCTATATCAAGATAATGTTATTTCTCACCTCGCGGTCGTAAACCATGTCAACCGCTAGAGTGATTGGCACTAGAACAAAATCCATTCCAATGAAGAGCGACGAGCTCGCGATCCCGATATTGAATTCCTGTGGCTGCGATGTTTGCTGGAAGGGATGGGTCTTGACTTCGATCGGCGGTATGCTGCTCGTTCCTGAGAGAAGCCTAAACGATAAAGGGAAACGAATAGCATTACCTTAATTACGGCCTTACGGAACAGAGATTTTTTCGATTATCTCGAGATTTTTCTTCCTCTTCACCTGTGATAAGCGTTTGACAAAATATTCATGAATATCGGCAAGGAATGCTGCATCGTATCGTTGTACAGTAGGGTGAGATTCAATTTGTGACTTTTATAATCGTAAATGTGAAAAGCCGCCATGTGCGGGCCTGTCTGTAGCAAAGCTGACGAATTCCCATCGTAGTCGAGAAGACTATCGACGCTTTGGCTCATGTGATTCACCAACGTTGAAACGTCGCGGTCGCTCGCGTTCATGTAAAGAATTTTTGTGTTTACCCCGTAGGTGTCTGTCAATTAAATTATATTTTCGAATTAAAAAAGCAGACATGGCTCACTTGCTTTCTACGTCTTTTGCCATCGAATGAACAAGAGATTAAGAGGGGAATAAATTTCAAGAGTAACAATCATTGACCAATCCCCCTACCGTTATTCAACTGCAGAGATTGCATTTTAATTTCAACGGTCTGGATGCTGTTTATGTAGAGACCAAGAACAACTAACGCGAGTGGCGCTACGATCGTAAAGTATAGCAATTGAAGGCTCCTGAAGAGTCTCAGAATGCGAAGTCTCAGCATAGCGTAGAGCGTTTGGAAAAAGTTAGGCCGTATTTTTATCGGATCCAAGCCGAGACCGAGGATCGTTGGATTCTTGTCGTTGTGCATGCCATCGGGTAAATCGCCGGTTCCTTTGGAAGAAAAAACAATGAAAAACAAATTTAAAATATTTTATATAGAAAGAAAATATCATCGTTTAATAATCTCTCGCCTTATGTGAAATAAAAATATGAAACCTTTGACTTGTCCATCGCCCTGGACCGTTGCCCCTTCGTTCTGCAAGCTCTGATAAGAAGTACTTTTCGACTGGAGGGAAAGTGATCTACTGAGGGCCCGATTCCTAACCATTTTTTTTGAAAGATTGTCCATCGTGCACTCGGTTTCATCGTCTTTTTCCAAATGCAAAAATACTTCCTCCAGGGTTGTCATCGAGACCCCGTAGCTGCTGATGCCCAAACGACTCGATCTCGTTTTTATTTCCTGCTCGATGGCCAGGAAAAGCGGAGCGAAGCTCTCAACTGAATTGTGCGGAAGGATAAAACTCAGCTCGCGACCGTGACGTCGAGCTTTTTCGGCTTTTGCCACGTGCGAAGTAACCAGACGCGTTATTGCGTGAATTCGCCCATTTCCTTCCAATACAAGGCTGTGGAAAAATGAAATCGTAATGAATGTTCATTAAGATAACCGTTCAGCAAATTGTAGATCTGTATCTGTTTTTGTTCTCTAGGTGATGGGGGTAAAAGATTTTGTTCAAAATTCTCAATATGTCTAATACAGTACATATGTATGTGTGTTGAATATGACAAAAAAAAATGGAATGACCAAAAAATGGAATTTTCGCGTGGAAAGATGGATGAAAAAGCTTACGTCAAATGGTAGCCAATTCCAAACTTATTCTTGAGAAATAGCGAACTTCCGCAGCAACGAAGTTTCCCTTTGCTGATAACGGCTTTTCTGTCTGCCAGAATGTCGGCCTCGTCCATAAAGTGCGTCGTGAGAAGAATGACTTTCCCGTGTCTTCTCGACTGAAGGAAAGACCACATTTGTCTTCGGGAATATGGATCAACGCCCGCCGTGGGCTCGTCCAATATTATAATCTTCGGATCACCGATTATTGCAATTCCCACTGATAATTTTCTCTTTTGACCACCACTCAAATATTTCGCAAATGTGTCTGCCTTTTCCGTTAAATCTATGTCCTTCAATGTTTTCTTTACCTGCACAAAACCATTTCATTTTTATTTTAAACAATCGAGCGCCATTCGTAATAATGTTATTAATTATCTGTATGCGATGTGACTTTCCCAGGAAATTGAAATTTCAATTGGATCGTGTACAACAACTATATACACTTTTCACAAAAGAGATGACTTTTCAATATTGTTCCCGTACGTATGAGTGGTTGTAAAAGAGAGAGAGATTGCTCACTTCCATGTCGATCATCGTCCGCGGAATTCCCCTGACGGCTGCGAAAAATTCCAAATGCTCTCGGGGTGTCAAGAGGTCAAAAAGAATGTCGTGTTGAGGACAAACTCCGGTCATGCTTCTGATCATCTGCATATCATTGGAGTCGCGAACGTCATAACCGAAAATGAGAGCCGTTCCTGCTGTGGGCGCGGTGAGACCGGTTAGAATGTTGAAAAGCGTTGTTTTTCCGGCCCCGTTGTGCCCAAGAATAGCGGTTATCTGGCCTTCGTAAATAGTCAAGTTTATTCCATTGACGGCTTTTATCTCTGGCTTGCGGCACTTGTGATATGTCTTGTACAAATCTACTATCCTGATTGCTTCTCGGCCTTTCATTTCCCGAACAACTGGCTCGACGTCCCGATTCGCCTCCTCCTCGGGGATAAATGAATTCGATTCCCCATTCGACGACGGAATTTGTTGCTGGTTCAAACATATTTTAACACATCAGAGACATTTCAAGAATAAAACGACTTTTTTTACACTAAAAATACGTATGTCAATTTTAGTCTTCCAGCAGATTTTCTCAGCATTCTTTGAAGATAATATTTCCGTGAAAAGAATTTCGACTCTCTTACCCTCTGAACTTTCTTCTTGCACCAGAATCCTGGTGTAAAACAAAACCACGCCGGCCTCTTGATTCCGTACTCGCTCGGTACAACCGAGTCCAGATAATAAGCCAACGAGGCGTAAAGAAATATGTCGAGTGTCATCATGACCAAACTTCCGCCGAAAGGCATTCCGGGCCCGGCCCAAAGATTGTCAAAATTCACGCCTTTTCCTCCCAAGTCTGCAACCAGAGCCTGAAAAATTCAACGTTGTATTCAAGAGTGAAGGAATGAAATGAAATTTTCGTCAAATTTTCTTAAATCTCGAGTTTACCTTGTCCATCGCAAGGGCGACTCCGGTAGGGCTCAGAAGTGAAACAACCCAGAAAGAAATTGAGCTCGAATCATCGACGAAGACGTGAATAAAGTACATTAGACTGAGAATCGTCACTGCGAAGTTTCCAAGTACACCGGCGGTCTGACGATATTTCAAAACACATGGATCTTCGTTATTGATTATATTGCTTATGCGTATCTACTGTTGTACCTATTTATGCGTTATTCCTCATCGTTTTGTTCCCTTACCCGAGCTTTATCGAAGAACGGGGTGACCATGAAGGCAAACATAATTACGGAAAAACTGTAGAGAACTACGAGCAAGAAGATGGGCAAAAAATGCGTGTGCTGAAACATTTGCAGGGTAAATAGTAAAATAACTGCGACCGCTGATAACAGAAATACGAATATCGCGTAGATTATGAACCAGGACAACCTAAAAGAGAAACAAAGTATAAAAATAGTTATCATCGGATGACATGTCGTGCTTATTCGAATGAATTAAGAAAATCCTTTTTACCAAAAAATCGAATCTTTTAAGCCCATTATTTTCATTCCCTCCTTGATCTTGTTCTCCTTTTCCCCTACGATCAGTATTAGGAGATAAGTGATAAATTGTGATAACGCCATGACCATGTAGAGCGGAAAAACTACTCTGAATGCCACCATCCAATCTAAAAGTAATTTTTCAAATCATTACATAAGTAGCTCTCATTTGAAAAGAGTATCACGATGATCATTTCCAGCTATGTTTCATTTACCTGCAGTGTATGCTTTTTTTGGAAACATTTCCAATTTTATATCCGGCACCGTTATGTCGCTGTTTCCGGTATCGAGCTGTCGATGAAAAAACAAAATACATTGAAAAGTGTGGCAAATTTTTTATACTATTTTATTTTCCGTAATTAATGGACTGTATATTCTTGCGAAAATAACTTTGATATTGTACCCGAATTTTCGTGATGTCTATAATCGTCTGAATCGCCATGAATCCAGAATAGAAATAATTATTAGCGGGACATGACCCTCCAGTCTCGATTGATAAAACGCCTCTCATCCAGTTCGTCGTGTCCTTGCGACACGTCACCGGCGCCGAGAATAACTCTGTCGGCGGTGGAGGTGATGTGTACGATGGGTTTGTTCGTATTTCGTACCTGAACATCGAAAATAAATAATGTTCGGTCTTTATCAGTACCGCGGTGTACAACAATCGCAAGCCTCATTTTGTCAATCCTCGGCGTATAAAGGAAAAGCATTGGAGAATAAGAATCGATTTGTACCGATTGAGGCCGATTAGTTGAGAAATTACGAAGAAAACATACATCAACGTGCAAGGGGAACATGTCACGTTCCGCGAGGTTTTCGAGGTTGAATTAATTTCCGTTTGTAATTGGATTGCATATACCGGGTGAAAAAAGGGTCGATGCTCTTGTAATATAATCATTGAAAGCCCGAATGAAAGAGCAAGAAAGAGAGAGAGAGAGAGAGACAGAGAAACGCTACCAATTAATTGAAGAAGAACAAAAAGATTTTTCCTATTAACAAATTAACAACTTTTTTCAAATCCATCATTAACAAAACTTCATTGTAAGAGTAATTTTTTAGTCCCGGTTTTATCTTCTTCTGACTTAGAGGGATTCGTCTTTTATATATTTAATAAAACGAGTTTTTCTCAAACCATCAAATATTTGGAAGAAATTTGAAAAAAACGACGTATATTTGCTAAACTCACAGAAGTCTCTGAGTAATCGGCTGAGGATTCTCAAATATCACAGCCAGAGGTACGCTGTAGGGATCTCGCCAGTACGCAGCTTGGAGATCATCTTTGGTGTCGAGAACCATAAAATTCAATGGCAACTTCTCCGGATAATTCAGCATGGAGAGCCAGAGATTGTTCATGGCGTTTAAAAAGCTCTGAAAAATATGTATATGTATTTAAAAGCATCCCTGAATCGATCTTAAACATTTTTTGGCTAAAAAAATTTTTTTTTTTTTTTGCAATATTTTCTTTTCATGCACCAAAACTTTTCCTACATTTGTTTTATCGATGAAACTCTGATGGTAAAAGAAAAAAAAGGATTTAAAGAGTGTACGGTGTATACGGGTAAAATCAGGCTTCTCTATAATGTTCCTCGTTCTTCTCGAGGAGAAAGATCGTGGAGGTTCAAAGTCTGAACAAGAGGTTTCTAAGGTCTTGCAAGGTGGAAGTCTGACTGATGTGTGACAGAATATATGTATGTACATAGATCACGAATACATATGATAATACCGGATGCTTCATCAAGATATTTCCTGATAAGTCCAAGAAATTTCATTCTTCTTACATCTTTTTCGTTACTTTGGAATCGAAGAATAAGTTTGGAAGCCCAAAGTTGTTAGTTTTCAAATAGAGAAATAATAGAAAAATGCGTTTTTTGTAAACTTACAAGGGTCTCTGTTGAATTTGGTACGACTGCTATCGTCTTATTTTTGTATTCATAGAGAAATTTGAATATGTCACCATCCTGCTTCTGCGTTCCCATCGCTGGATAGTTCGGATTCGGTATAAGGACTTTTAATACTATTAGAATTCCCAGAGTGTAGAGAGGTAAAAAGACTTCCTGAAAATAGAAACATTAATAAAACATATTTTCATCTTCTCCGTGCGACATTCGATTTGTTTAAAGTTATTCGAAAGAAAAAGAATGCGTTTTTGCCATAATAATTTTCACATGAAATTCGAGTGGCATTGGATTTAATATATAAATATGTGTATATACGTGCGTGCGTATAGAGTTCAAAGTGGATGAACGTATTTATATATCCTCTGGTGTTGTTTATTGCGGGAGAATGAATCGCTGCGGTTACCATGGAAGTAAACAAACTCGGAGGGTAACCACGGAATCCGCACTCCGTTCGATGAGTATATATTTATATAAATACACAGGAACCAAGTTATCGAGGACAACAGTTCACGTCGACTTTCCGAGGCAAAATCTTTTCCTGCCTTCTCAGTGTCAGCCCCGGTAAACTAGATACATTGTATACAGAGGCAAGTTTCTGTCGTGGTTATACCTGAATTCTCGCATTCACGACTAAATAAATTCTAAATGGGATTAAATCGCGAGAAGAACCAGTTGCGGATCGAGTCTTGAGAGCAATATACCGATGTATAGATGTTTTAAAAATGGGGTGAAAGAGAATGAAAAGAATTCAAGTCGTAAATGAGGAAAAAATTTGCAAGGAAATGTCATTTTTTGTCGATATTGTGACTGAGGACTCGTTCTACGAAAATTTGACACTCGGTGTCGTGAAAATTCTCGAGAACAGTCCTTGCGTTCGAAATGTCAAAGTCGAGAGAAGAAACGCATGCGAGAGGAGTGCTTTATCGTCCTGGGAGCAGAGACATTGCTGTCTCCTTCCGGAAGACCTCAAGAGCTTTTACGCATCGATCGATGGATTCCTTTTGACCTGGAGTCTCGACATAGCGGGTGAGTCGAGAAAGACGTAATAAAATAATATCAAGGAAGAAAAAAAAATCAAAGACTCTGATAAAAATGTTTAATAATGACAGGAGAGGAATTTCCGGTCGGAAAGATGTCGATCGGTGAATTCGCCTCGTTGAAACGTTACGCGGGCTCGAAGGAGCACCAAGCGGAAGCGGAAGCTAGATCGAATGAGAAAACGCCTTCGTTGAGCTCGAGGTGGAAATTGTTTGAGCTCGAGCAATGCGCGAACGGTAAGATTTTGTTGACCTATCAGGTGAGGCCAGAACTCGACATCGAGCCTTCGATCTGGCTGTATCTGGAAGATGATTCCGAATCGGCTGGAAATTGGTACAAGCTCGCTGACAATTTCACGAAATATTTGAGAATGATGCTCGTACATCTTGGGCTTCCGTTGTGGCAGTTCTGCGCCGTTGCAATTCCCTTGCCTACTTGGATCGAGCAAGTCTATTATCTCGTCGGGCCGCATCTACTGCCCGCGACGGCGAAACCAACGGAGACCGTTTCCGGAAGCCTCTGGAAGGACGGCCCCATCAATACCATCGATCCTGCCATATTCAAGGGACGCGAAAACAAGCAACGCAACTCTCGAAAGAAGTGACCTCTTTTATTTTTCATCCCGAAAGCTTCGAGTAAGCTTCGAGCTAAACTTTCGGATTTTCAAACGCCATGCGTAAAGTAACATTTACAAATAGATACTGCATTCTCTTTATAAAACCATTTTTAACTAAATTTCAATATGCTCATGTAAACTTGAATCTTTTTTTTTTCCTCCAGAAAATTAAATCTGACAAAATGTTAATCTCACGTCGCGTGAAAGATCATTTCGTAAATTTTGATCGAAGGTTAAGATGCATGCCCGCGGTCGAAAGCGCGGATGGTTTTCCATAAAAATTCTATGACTTTTGCGGGCTCTGGGATAGATAAAAGTCTGGCAGGCGACCCTTGGCCTAATTGGCACGAGAATCGGGAGAAAAACGGTCGCTGGACAAATTGGCGACCCTCGGATTTTTCGCTTGGCAGAGAATGATAACGCACACACTGCTCTGCCGTTCCGTTTTCGCTCCGTCGAGCACCCGGGATGAGGGTGAAAACTGAGACTCCTTGTCGCCACTTCTGCCAAAGAAATTCCTTCCCTTTTTCCTTTACATTTTCCTGCACACTCTTTCTTCTCCGATGTGCAACCTCATCTCCATCATTTTTTTTCTCTTTAAACAAGCTTGCCTCGATTATTTATCTTGTAAATAACACTTTTGCCTATCGATTAAATAAATATTTACCTTCGCCAAAAGTTATGGGTACGCTAGAGTTTTTCTTATTTTTTTCTTTCTCGTGACACTGATGGATGAAAATTCTTAATAAATCGTTCTCAGCTTTTTCAACGTGTCGTCAATCGGATCGTGCTCTTATTGTGACGCGTGTCTCGTGTGCTGTGAGATGTAAAACAGGAGGAATATCGAGCACTGATGGGAGAGAAAGGGACAAGAGTCGAATCCGTAATACGCGTTTAAATATTCAAATTCATTGCAACGAATCGTCGATGCGTACAATGTCTCTGACAGACAGAGGACTTTTTTCCGCTTATGCTGATTGATTTGCGGCTTATATTATTTTATTACCTTCTGGAGTAGCAAATATGTTACGCGAAAGCAAAGGAAAAAATTCGAAACGCAATCGTAATTCTTAATTCAAATATGAAGCTTAGATCAACGAAAATTCTCTTTTGATTCGTACTATGTTTTCGGAAATACGGTCAATGATGTCGTCAAATGCAGCCAAAAATCGAAGATGAAAGAGCAAATAACAATTTATGAATGGATGCTTCTATAGAAGAAACGTGGAATAATTTTACATGACCCGATATGTAAAAATCGAGCAAATCAACAAGAAAGAGCTTCTGATACTAATATTCCCTGAGCGTTAACGAAAAAATCTGTCTCTGCCACGATCACTAAAGAATGTGAAAAATTTCACAAATTTCGGCAAGTTGTTTCTCAAAAAGTATACTTATCGGAAAATCCATGACCAGATTAGAAAACGATTCACAGCGTGTCATTAAAAAGATATTTCAATCAAAAGCCGTTCACATTATTAAACGTTGTCTCATGTAAACGAAATTTATACACTTGCTTTAAAAATTCATATAAATTCTTGAATTTTTAGTCCATCGTTTTTTGTACATAATTCATTATGAAAGAGTCACTTTTGTCAAGAATTTTATGAGGAATAAATTCTTATAGTTTTTCCGGGATTATATTGGATCACCTATACACATTACATTATTTTTATCAGATAAATAAAAGTTGGAGAAGGCATCTCGGTGTTCAACATTATCTGGCTAAAATTAATACTCGTATAAAGATTAGAAAATTGAAATATTATTCTCACCGCTATCGTCTTTCTCTTTTCTCGTTTTTTGAGGAGTAGATTTCTGACGAGCATAGCTCGCAGCTGGCTTAAATACACCCCGCAGGATCCCATTTTTTATCCTCGTCTGTCAAATTCTGTAACACATAATTTTCTTCATTAAAAAAAAGCAATTCACCAGGCATAATAATACCAATTGCTTAAAATTTTTTACCGACGTGTTGTTATAATTATTTTCAATAGCACGTAAAAAATTATCACCTCCTTCAGGTCAGGACGATGATCAAAAACTATTTTCTTTTATTTGCGAGTTATTTCGCGGAAACTTTCCTCGTTAAGCAACCAGAGAGAGAGAGAGGGAGAGAGAGAGCAATAACATTAGGAGCAGCATACAATTATAAGAGTTTTGAGACTTGAGATTAGAGCCGACGTGCCCAAAAAACATGGAAACAAACATTTTACTTTTCAAACTTTTGATTTTTTGAGAATAAGTTGAAAAATATATGTTTCTCCTTTTCTTAAAGCTCTCCTTTATTAATTTCCATTCAATAAGCATATACATGCACGTTGGGTACGGTAGACCATAGCGAGAAACATTCAATAATTCGAGGAATTTTGAATCCTTAACTGACGTACCAAAAAAAAAAAAAATTCCATACAATAATTTGCAGAGTCTCATGTACTAATATAAGGATGGGAAATCATTTGAGCGTAGGTAGCAGTGTATAACAGTGAGGTGATACTTGAAATGTGTTGAATTTGTTCGTATTATCGTGGATTAATAGTTTGAGATGTATATGTGTTGCGGATGCTGGAAGTATATGAGATTTTTGTAAATAAATATAAACCAACGCCCCATGTTTATTCATTGACGATGATACATTTGATAATGAAACAAAAATGAAAACGAAAGTTATATATATACGTCCTTTTTCAACATCCTCTCTTTTGTAATGATATTTTTTGACGTAATCTTTCTTTAATATCCCCAGGGCAAATTTAATCAATTTCATTCAAAACGATCGTTTCGATTGTTGCTCCATCACGACAAGAAGACTTTTCGGACGAAAGGGAACGGAATGTGCGATTAACATTCGCCTCAGACCTTGAGCACTCGTTCACGCGATCTTGTATCGTTCGTCAACACATTTCTCGAAGATTTTCCGTCCCTTCACTCTTGAGCTATTTTTTTGTCAATTTAACTGAATCTCGACAAGGTGTTGAGCTAATTTTTCAAGTATCGTAAAGTTTCCGCTAAGTAAGATCGAGGGATTCATGTTGAAATCAGTCAAAAAGTGTAATACATTTTGATACCCATGTACAATTGTACGAATCTGAGGCAAGGCCCTTGCAACTCGGGGTTATACTTTTATTCATAATTCAAATAGGAATAAATCGATAGGAAAAGAATTGGCTGAAATTGATTTTCATTTCTTAAATCACAATATTTATTCTTGAACTGGACGGATTTTATCGGATTTTCATTTCCTCATCGCTCCTTCGAGTTTTGTTCCTTTTTTTTTGTTTTCATAAATAAAAGAGAGGGAGAGAAACAGGTGAAAAACTCTTTGATGAAATTTTTGATAAGCTTTCATAAAGGAAATTGCATAGCTTTCGTCCTCGTTTGTTCGCACACATTTATATATTCTATGGCGATCAGGGATCGATCGATAGTCTTCACCAAGTGTGTGTTCTCGACTTGACCCTCGCGATATATACTTCCGAGTCAGGGACACGTGAAGAACGCGAGTGGCTCGGAATTCTCACAATCAATAAAGACGTCGTTTACGCGAGCCCCATTTTCCCCCATCGGAAGATACAGGTGTAAATTTTAAAAATATAAAAAAAGAGATAAACCTGGACTGAAAAGACTATAAAACCACTCACACGAAAGGGTCCAAAAATAAAAAACGAAAAATTTTCATATTCACCATCTAATAAATATGAAAATAATAAACATGAATGCAACAAAAATTTATAGTGTTTACAAGTAAAGGTTTTCGTGCTATTTTTATAGTAATTTTGCTCCTGAAAAAAATATCGCCGATATAATAAAAAAAAAAAAACAGTCTGATGAAGAGTGTTGGCTTAAACGTCGATTCGCCGTTCTTCATTCTTGATGCTTTTATTTTCTATACATCAATTCAATCCCGATTCGAAAAAGTTTAAAGTGGTAAAATGCAGAGATGAGTGCCTCCAATTAGTGGAATTGCGTGAATTAACCAATAGGAATTTCCAGCATTCACCTTTACTCCCTAATAACGCAATTCAATTTTTAAGGTGTATCGGTACATAAAAGCGACTATGATCAGAATGTCAAAAAATTTTGTGAAAGTGTTCCTTATCAGAAAATACGTGAACATGATTTTTTTCAAAATTTTCGTCTACATAGTTTTCGAGTTATCGAAAGAGAAAATTGTCCTTTTTCTATGAATATAGC
>JAPYYX010001331.1:0-19411 GCA_030522605.1 Cremastinae sp. B BG-2022a | reverse complement strand
GACGAATATTTTTTGGGAATTTATATCCGTTTATTTACTAATAACGAGCATTGTTTCCATTTTTTATTCAATTCTGATCATTTTTCGATTCCCTATCTCGTTTACGTGTTAATTTCTTGAGTTTTCTGCCAACTGTACCGAAACACCTTAAAAGGATACGGAATTATGAACTATTTGCATACATATATTTATTTAATGATCAAATACGCATAACATTTCTTTTATTGAGTATCCAAAACGAGCTTGGACTTTTGGAAGGTTGAAGGGCTCAAGAGAATAAGAGGCGAAGAGCATCGAACTCAAGGAGTCGACACCGTTAAAAAGCGCGACAGCATCGCCGCTTTTTCTCCGATATAGATACACACAAATAGCCCTGTCTCTGGTATTGTTTCTATACGCATCGTTCGGTCTCTATTACGATACTCGTAATAATCGCGCTAATTCATACGCCGAGAGAAACTTTTTCGATTGTACGAATGTCCAATGAATAAAAAAAATACCAAGATCAAAAACTATATACATATATATCAGGGTACTTACGTATGTATACACATAATATACGTATAGCAGGTACAGAATAGTCGACTTATTCTTTTTACTGACTCAGATGGTCACTTGTCATTCTGATGTGAATATACAGAAATGACTAATGACAAAATCCCGAATGTTTCACGTCCATTGAATTTTGAAAAATGCTATTGCTCACGCGAATTTTATATGAATTTTTCTTTTTTACTTTTCTGATGCTGTATGACGAAAATTTGATACGAACCTCGAAAGAAATGAGCATATGTTTGTTTATGGGCTGTTTGCCTCATTTTTCTTAATGAAATAGCTCATCATTTTACTTAAAATTGACAAGCTAGACAATCGTCAAGAGAGTTTATTCTCATGCGCAAAAATTATGAAGAGAATGAGAGTTGAGATTCTGCAGTGCGGAGGAATTCGCGACAATAAACGATTCAGAGATGGCATGCATGAAGATGAATCGTAAAAAGGTGGAAGAAGGAATAAAGTATGTATCTACGAAGGACAAAGGGTGAATGAAAAAAAAAGGCCGCGGAGTGACCGAAATTTGATGGTCGCGGGATTCGAGAGGCCAGGTGCGGAGACCGCGAGAGTTCCTCAATCGGCTCTTTCCTCCCGTTTCCCTCCTCCTCCTCTTTCATATTCCCGCGAGTTTTCTCTTTTCCGCCAGGCCGGAGGAGTTAGCGGAGCAAGCTCGCGAGTATCGACCGTGAAGGTGGGGCGTGCATGAAACTCCCCTCGCTCGCACACATGCATCACGCAGCTATACACGAACGAGAATACAGGGGAGAAACCCGAGAAGCAAAAGGACGGAAAATTCTCGAGTTTCACCATTACAGATACATCCCTCTTCTTCCAAGAAAGACGAAAGAAGCGACCCTCGAAAGCCCTCCATTGCGTTTCACTCGTTTTCTCTCTCGCGACGAGACCTTAAAGCTTTTATCCTTTACACCCTTCACCTCTCTTTTTTCTCCTTTTTTTTCTTTCTATATACATACCCTGTATATCTGGGACCGATATACGCGGATAAACTCGATTTTGACCTCGCAATCTTAAAAAACTCCCCTGGACGATCGAGCTCTCGTCTTCCCTCGTGAACCCACGTGACATATCTTTTTTTTTTATTCTTTCTTGAAAATCCTGCGACGGACCTTTCTGTAGAAAAAATTGCTTACATACATTGAGATTGCTACCTAGATTGTATAGCTTATTCTTCCCTCATACCCCCGAGAGAATCATCGAATTATGCAGAAAAGTATGAAGAGAAAATAGCCGAAGACATGAAAAAGAAAATCGATATTTTCATTTCATTCGAAATATACTAGAGCGTTATCTACCTCTACACTATACTATACTATTGTTGTACATACAGTGATGTAGACCGAAAATGGGTTTGTTTAGTTTTAAAAGTGACTTTGCGTCTCTTCTCGTTGCAAAAGTGCGATAATACATACATATATGTGTATAATGGATGGAATTTGAAAAGAGAGATGATTTTTTTTGGGCCCACGGCAGCACACGCGGTGGTAGAGAGTGTTTTGTTCGCAGCCTCGTCAATGGAGCGATGACTAATCCGCAAGAGCCGCTTCTTACGATCGGTCGGTGTGTGCATGTAGCGCGGAGGAGAAAAGGATGCCGCAAAGTACTCGAGGCACACATTCGGCGCCAGGCTGTCTGGCGGAACGACGGCTTTTACTACTCGCCGCGCAGCTACGACGACTCGAGTACCGCATGCTCCTCTCGCGGATTATCTTAGACACTGGATGCGGAAGCGACGTGTGTGAACTTTCGAAACTTGAGCCTCAATAAAGATGATGAGTTCGAGGAAACAAAATAGAATGACATATTCTATCGAAAACCGTATAAAAAGTTAATGGCGCCAACATTTTCTCCTACATTCATCGAAAGGATCCACATATCGAAAGAAGCAAACAAAAAATCAAAAATAAAATAACGCGACCTGACTATAAATATCGTAATGAAGGTTAGGGTAAAAAATGTTCTGTATCGATGAGGAGACGCGGCATTTGGAGCAAAAGCAAAGATCCGTGGGAAAATAAAGCGGGGGCGGCAATACTTTATAACAACGTGCAGCAGGAACGAACGAGGGCTCTTGTTTTCTCGCTCTTGCACGGCTACCCGAAATCGATTTCGACAGCGCTTGCAGGCCACCACCACCACCGCCACTACCGTCACACCACCTTTACTGCCACCGGCTGCACCAAAACGCCATTCTCCTCCTCGTCTTCTTCCTCTATTTCCTCTTGAACCCTTTCCAATTGTTGAGAAATATTTTTCTCTCTCCCCCAATCGACGAAAAATTTTATCCACACGCCTTCTCCGCTTTCTTCATGTTTCCCCCAATAAACACCAGATTTCATTTTGGAGAAATTAAATGTCATTGCCAATTGGTTTTCCACAATTTTTCTCCCAACAATCTTTTTTTCAGAGAACATTCTTTCCACCTAGCTCATTGCGACTGATGTGAGCTATTCATATTCACTTTTTGGAAAATTAATTATTTCCTGGCTCTGAGCACGAGCGCGATATATATGGGTATGCTGCTCTCCGCGTATATATTACAAAAAAGTATACACAGCAGACGGCCGGGTAATCTCATCGAACCTCGGGATCTTTTTTCCAGATAAAAAAGAATAAATAGCATTCAAGTTGAAAGAAATTGCGCGTCTCTGTGGTCATTCACCCGCTTTATTTCCGTAAAGAAGATCAGTCGATGATGAAGAAATGAATCAGTGTGAAAATGGAAAAGTAACGGGGAATAGGGGAGAGTGAAAAAAAATGGAAGAATATAATTCGGATGCATGAATGTGGACCGTGGATGCATGGGCGGAAAAAATGATCACCTTGAAGGTTCACGTCGAACCCGTGGTAGCCCGGGCGTACGGCACTGGCCAAACGATCGCACGAAGCACCGCCATGTCCGCGCCGTACTCGCAGCACCGGGGCTCACTTCCGAAACCCCTCTCACCGCCGCTCGACAACCTCCGGTAACCTCAGAATTGGCCTCTCTTCAAGATTAACAGCACCAAAACTTTATTCCTACTTTTTTTATTACTTTATCTCTTAAGCGTATATAGATTTTTTTTATATTTCTGGAGATAAAAACGATTACGTTGGACGTTCATTTGAAAGAGGAACAATCTTTCGGACGAATGACAAAATTTGTTTTCTTTGTTACAAGTTCGCTCTTGTCGAATTAAAAATCTTGAGATTCCGCTTTTGTCTTCGTCTTCTTTTTCTTGTTCTTCTTTGTTCAACAATTTGAAGATAACGTTAAAATAGGGCAATGTCTAATTCATTTTTTGAATGATCACGTTTTGCACAGGCACTGTAACGACGTAACAATTTTCCGAAGAACTTTTTTCATCAAAGCAGTCCATCATATTTTTATTACTCTTTTATTTGCACACAAAACTTGTCGCTGATATATTTCCCGCGCTGCCTCACCAAAAGTTGTGGCTCACCAACGAAAAGTGCGTTCGTTATAATATTGATTCGAATCGATTTTCAAGTCGTGTTCGCCCGTGTAGAACGAGACTCGCGAACGAATGAAAATAAAAATATGAAAAAATAATAATACACGAAACGGCGGTTATACAGCATTTCTCAAGACATCATTTATTTGGTAAGCACTTCGGAGGGGGCGCTCCGCGAAAGGCGCGCGCACGCACATATACAAACGTCCGATTGGAGAGGAAAAAGAACGAGTGAAAAATATTCAGTGAAAAAAGCTCGCAATAGATTCGACCATATTGACTCTCTCCTCCGAAATAACTCCGAGAAATCTTTGATTTTTTAATATCTATAAATTTTCATACGCGAGCCCCGTTCTCACAAGCGGGCATTTTTTTCTCGATGGACACCGTGGCGACGACACTATATTGCAGAGACACGCTCGATAGAAAAGCAGTAAAAAACGAAAGTCTCTATTATGTTTTTCAATCTCTTTGAAACGCCCGACCCAATTTTTCCGTCAATTGAAAATGAAAAAATTAAATGAAAGTGCTTGAATGCGGATTTGCCGCCTCGAAAGTCCTCCGAGGGGTTATTCTCGCAGTCGCGCCACGATTTAAAATTTCGTCCCGCTTACGTCGACCAGCGACGACAGACTGCGAGCTCCGCTCGCTCGGACATTCGTCCTCCTTTTCCCTTTTTCCTCCCTTTTCTTCATTTTGCCGCACGCGCCTGCGTCGCGCCACCGCGACGCCGACTCAGAAACGACGACGGGGCAACACTCACCCTTCTCAATGTACACAGTTGCGAATTATTATATATAGTCATAGATTCATATAAGCTCTCGAGACCCCTTGCCCACGGTTTATATATAGAATTTACCTATCCGATTTATTTTATATGGCAAAGAGTCTACACTCGAACTATACACATATATCGTTCCTTTCCTCATCATCTCGTACCTTTTTTATTTTTCTTCCTTTTTCTACAAAGAGGATGTACAAAAAGATTATCGAAAATCCGTCCAGCACCTGTCCGAAACCTCTCCCATCATCGCGGATGATGATCATATTAACCTTTCCCACAATTCATTCGGAAATTTTAAAAATTCTTGGCTCTCGTGACCCGTTCCAACTTTTTTTTTTCTTTTTCTCACGATCGAGTACTTACAATAACAACCATTCAAATAGTTTCGTCACTCTCATTTTATCGCTCGAGTGACAACTTTTGTCGGTGAGTTCGTTACGAATGGATTCTTCCTCTAATTTTTTATTCACACAGAAGATTCCATTTTTTGGTAGCAAGCCAACGGTGAAACACACCACCGACTCGGCATTCTCTATATGTTTTTCATTCCTGGGTGGGTGAAAGTGTCGCGTCAAAACGCCTCCAGCGAGGCCGCTCGTACCAGACTTTGTCCAACTTGCGAAGGAATGAGAGCGCGAGGTTCAGACGAGTCAAAAGTCTCTGACGACCTCATCATCGTGACACATGTCAAAAAATGAAACGATGAAAAAAAAGATACATACATATATATACTCTATCGGGATAAAAATATTTTGAATATATGCATTCATTCCGTTACGTTGGAGCATCAATCGTTGAAAAAAGTTTTACACTCTATATGTATATAGATGTCGTAAATGACAGAGTTAATAATTAATAAATTAATGCTTATTATAAAAAATTTGACTTACACGCGGCGTATCATTCTCCCGATCGACGGGAATGCATCAACATTTTTTTCATTATTTTATATGCTTTTGGTCTGTTTTCAAAAAGAAATTTTTTTATTGAAATCATATTCTTCGTCTTAGTAACTCACCATCAGTAGAGAAAAATTGCAGCTGAGACCCTGAAATCTTGGGATGCGATTTGAATGCGTTACGCAGCCTCGAACTTGATCGTGTAAGAATTTCATGTCGCAAGACTGAATATGCGCAGATGTCACTTTTATGCATTTTTTCTCCCCTTCGCGTACTCTGCTCTCATACTGACGACGTGAATCGCTTAGTTATTAGCTAATTCGCAATCCAGATGAGCGTAATTAATTTACGTACGCAGTATGAACACGATCAACGCGTTTGATTAATCGTGCTAGCTCTTTCGTAAAAACATTGCGTTTCAGCAAATTTTTTATTCTCTGACTTTGTTTATATTATTTGCAAAAACTCGAGAGAATAATTTGAACTTGCGATTTTCTTCCTCTTTGTACCTAAAGAGTAGATAATTTTGTTACTTATATACGCATGCTGCACGAGGAAGAGGAGGTTTTTCGATAAAATAGAACGAGAGCACGTGTTAAATACCTTCATATGAGTAGTTTGGATGCATATATGTAGTATAACGACTCTGACACGAGCGTTTGGTCACTCAACCCGGTAAGGATGAGTTATTCAATCTGCTCCGCGTAGATTATGCGAAATCTCGTCGGTGCGATATTCAATCCTTTGACCGAAGCCCTTCGCTCATCCCGAGCCAATCGAGGTCGTGTCTCAGGTACAATCCAATACTCAGCGTCTGAAATTGAGAACGCGAAAGCTCGGGAAAAAAACGAATCACGGTGGGAAAGACATTTAGACTCATCTCTAACGCCGACAGTGTAGAATTAAAGTAAAATAAAATGTCAAAAATGTCCCGAGTTCCAGACAACAGGTTTTTTTCTCTTTTTTATAAATAAAACTCGATTTTACCGCCTTTTTTCGCGATTACTTACTTTTTTTCATTCTTCTCATTCTTGAGTAACTTTTTTGCCTTTCCTCTCTTTTGTTTTTATCATATTGCGATGGATTTTTTGTTTCTCCAACGGGAGTGAAGAGAGGATCGTTGTGGAACGTTGAGTGTGCGTCGTCGCGACATTCTAAAATTAACGAAGCTCTGCTGAAATATTTCACCCGAATCTCGTAACGAATTTCGTTGAAATCGTGCGTCAAAGTTTGTGAAAAGAGAAGGTGCGAAGACATTTCCTTATTCTTTGTTCATTTCCCATTCTCGCGAATAAATATCCTTTTTCGGGAGACAAAGAACATCATCCCTATATTACACATACGAATATTAAATTATTTATTTATTAAAGAAATGAATATGTAAATGTAATTATGTAATACATATATTGGAAAAATGTTTGTCAACGTGTGCATCCTAAAATCTCGGATGTCTATACATATAACTGATGCATGTTAGTGTCCTTTGCCCCGACTCTGGAGGATTATACCGCTGGACAATCGTTTGTTATAGTTTCACGTCCATGCTCCGCGCGAATTGAAACCTCGCGTCGTTTCGTTTTCCCAAATTATTTTTCTCTCTAGCACATTTTCGCAAAATTGAGATTTGACGGAATTTCATCTACATATCTCGAATGTATACTTGAACAAAAAAAATTAATAAATATAAAATTTGTTTATTTTCTGAACCAAAAAATGATTTAATTTTATAGAGAGTTCACAATAAGGCTCTCTCAGCACGTTCATCTTTATTCGGTTTATATTTCACGCCGTGTTAGCACAGATATCAGCGAGCAGGAAGTACATAAAAAAATGGCAGGCTGTAATGGGATCTCGAGTCGTGTGTGTTGGTCGGAGTAAATTAGATTTCGCTGTGATGATTCTTCGACGATTACGATCTCACCCAGCAGATTATATCGACGAATGAAAGAGAGAAACAAAGAGTTATTAGGTTTCGCGTCGAAAAACACATACGCAAGAGATCGCGCGCGAATCCTTTTATCCTGGGAATTTAATGGATTGACTTTTTCCTGTTTTATTTTACCGCACTGACAACAATACGTGCATCATATAGTTTTTGGTTAATAAATTTCGTGAAACTTTATACTCGCGCCGGTAACACGCGAGAATATCGAAAGTTCTGGGCGTGTCTTTGATAAACGATCGAAAATACGCGAAATGAAAAAAAACTGATTCAAGACAGTCAAAAAAATTCGATCCGATCGCCACAGAGGTTACGTTCATTTGACAAATAGTTTATATTTCTTCTGAATCGGAAAAAGAGTCTTATATGAATACTTTTCTCACCAAAACCAAAATTATAATAAAAAACTGCTTCTGATGAATCTCTTCTTTGGAAATCGCTTGAAATACTTTTTCGAGGTCGGCATTAGTACACCCCGGAGATAGCAACCTTTTTAGCCTTGTGTCAAGTCACGTCATGGTTCATTTAATTAATTGAATGCCGAGCCTTCGCGATATCGCAAAATATCGTTCGCCGACCGGTGCAAAAGCTTATTTTTGAACGCTTATATAGTGATGACCTTTTTCAATATAAATCTACGCGAATTGACAGTCGATCCTTCATAATAATAATCTAAAGCAAATATTTACTCGCGTTTGTAAGAGAGCAAAAAGATTCCCTTGCGGCTTTTCCTTTAAAAATAAAAACAAAATATAAGATCATCAACACTACAGTGTCAATTGAATACCAAATAAATGTAACATAAATGGACGCTTTCATATTCAAAATGTGTAAATTCATTCTCGACTTGTTTCTGGACTCTCGTTCCATTGAAAATTTCTGATTTTCCCATTGTACTTGACGAAACGACGCCGCGAAACGTCCACATGCATATACATACATATATCCTCTCTCCTCACCGAATAATCCAACTTTGACGTTATTGTCTCTCGTATTCGAATTGAGATTATAAGCGAAACGAATGAATATAGAAACGAGAATGAGAAAAATTGAATTTATACTATGGGAAAAAGGATCTGAAATCCTCAGTTATCAAACGGTCAGACGGAACAGTAATACTTTTTTAACATCAATATTTTGTTTCAAACGTTTGAAACTTCTGCGTTGATATTTAAACGTATTAATAATCTTCTTCAGCTACCTTTTTTTAAAATCATCATATGGTTCAATTCATTTTGAATACAAAGAAGAGGTATTGAAAATTCTTATCGAATCAAGTTTTGTCTAGCAATCGAGAAACTATATCATTTTGATTGTGAATTACATATATATAGCAAAGCTGGGTAATTGAAGAGGGTATAATGGTGGGTGGAGTTATCAACGCGGTTGGTCTGTCGATATCGAAAATTCTTTGCGCCAGTCCCCCGTTAATGGATTGAGGATGAGGCTTATCAAGTCCAGGAATGAATTTTCGATACAATACGACGTTTATTCACTCGATTCACTCTCAGTCAGTCCACCCTCTCGCTCTCGTTCCCTATCCCGTTGGAGCCTCAAATGCCAGGAAAATGTCTCGCATGGCGTTATCATACTCCAGGGATTCTCATCACATTTTTTCCTCTTTACTCCCTGGCATAATGGGCTTAGCTGTAATTTCCGTGTGTCCAAATACATACTAACATTCCTTATACTTCTGAAAATCATTCTCTGGATTGTCGTTCAATTAGAATTTAATTTATACTTGCATAGAAAAATATGATCTATATTACTAAATTAAATTTTCAAGACATTTTCACATGTCACATTTTCAATTTGTAATAAAAAATATTTACTTAGCCATTTTAAAGAATTTTTTTAACGATATTTTTCCATCAGTTTCAAAAGTATGCTCAAATACGATGGCGTTGAGAAAAAAACGTTCGATTTTGCCCAAAAATTAAAAATATGTATGTATAGTAGCATGATTTTATGAAAATTCATGATGTCTCGTAAACGGTTCGACTAAAAAAATTTGAAAAAAATCATCGCGTTTGCTTTCAATCACTATACTAAAACATAAAAAATTATCTACAAGCCGGAGATGCAAATGCATATACGAATGACTGGATTGGCGTGGAACGCCAGATAGATTTTACATTTTCATTTTATTTTTAAACATTTTTTCCAAATATTTACTTATTTTCAATCAGCTATTTTTTGCTAACTATTAAACTTTTCAGCAAGTGGATTATTATTAAAAGGTTGTTAATGAAAAATTGGACTAGAATTCCATCAACTTCTACTTTAGACAGTAAAGTACATTTTTTTATGCAAGAGACATCAAGCCTTCGATAGCTCAGTTGGTAGAGCGGTGGACTGTAGTTGGTTGAATGCATTAGAAATCCATAGGTCGCTGGTTCAAATCCGGCTCGAAGGAAAATATATTTTTTTTTTTTCGAAAAGAATGCATGAAAAAATACTCTTATTATCGTTACCGTTATCGATTTTTTCTGCACGTGTATATTTTTTTAACTGGCGATGTCTGGGATCGACATGCGTGCGGCGCCGGACCCTCTGAGACTGTTTTTCCCGTTGAGGGGGAATTGTGCTGGTAACAAATTAAATAGGGCTTCGAACGCACCGGATGTTACGTTTATTTATTCACAAGCCATTGGATTTGCCGAAGAAAATAAAAAAAAAATGACATTAAAAAAAAATGATTCAAAAGTGTGTTTTCAAAACGAATTTGTTTTTCATATAACTCAAATCTCTGATGATAATTTTTTCTCAAGCATCGGTAATAGAATGCAGAGAAAAATTATCTTATCACTGTAGAGACAGATATATTTATTGCATTATATTTTCCTCAACGGAAAACCATTTTTTTTTTCGTAGGCCCAAAAGGGTTTGAATACCTGGTTGCGAACACAATGTGCTTTGTGTATATCAAAGAAATGAGAAGGGAAGAGAAAGAGAGACAGAAGCGAAAAATAATATACATAGAAGGGTATCACAGATGGGGGAGTTACGAAAATTACTGGTTGTATGACAACTGGGGCGATCACCCCACAAGTTGTCTCACGCAGTAGGGTACAATTTTCTCAGAACTCTCCACCTTATACGTTTCTCTAATTTTCGATTACGAATAAGGTATAAGAAATTGAAAAAAAAAAATTTTTTTACAATTGCATTTTCAAAGCTGTAACTTTTCGAGAATTCGAAACTCAGCATGTTTCTCGAATCTTTCTTGTATAAATATTTTAACATGCAAGAAAAGTACATATTTGAACAAAAAAGTTTAAATATTTTCTTTGTCAGTGAGAAATCTTACTTAAAAGGAACAATTATATTCGCGTGCGTGTTAGTTGATTTTTCTCACAATGCTTGCTCACTGTGTATCCCGATTATCTTCTTACTCGGAAATTTGTTCATTGCGGTACATTTTTCATACAATATTCCTGACATTGTTATTCACGAGACTACGTTGTTCTTAATAATGTCAATTCTGTAGTTTAACGTTATGGGTAGGAAAAAAAATATTTTTCGACCGTGACAGGACTCGAACCTGCAATCTTCGGATCCGAAGTCCGACGCCTTATCCATTAGGCCACACGGTCAGTTGAGATTCTTTACAACTATTCATCCCATTAGATGACTTAAAGTTAATTGAGACACAGGAGAAACTGTTGGCGAATTATTCTCATCAATATTCAGAGCGCTTGAATTACGTTTTTGAGGCCAATAAACAATTGAGAGTTGAAATACTCGAGAATTAAAAAAATTCTTTTTTCTCATCGATCATGCGCGAAATTCTTTTTACCGACCGCCGCAGATGATCATAAAGTAAAATTCTTCATTACCGGCGTAAAAGCGATCGGTTTCATAATTTTACGACAGATGGCAGTATGGACTTATTTTTCTTCGGTAGAGTCCACGAACTGTATTTTTTCGGTTGTTCTTCCGGCAGTTCGATATTTGTGATAATTCAATTGAAGGGGTATAATTATTACGATGACAAACGGTGTCGGAATCAATGAACATTATTTCCCCCCCCCCACCCCTCTTGACTGAATTTACAACGGAGGTTTTCTCAACCGGTATGTAAGTCGATCCGTAAATAAAAAAAATTACACGCTTAATCAAACGCATCTATCGATCGTATCTTGGAAAAAAATATGTAAGCCCAGAGAGCGTTCTCACTTGCTCTCATTATCAGTGAGCTCTCGCCAGAGTCTCGATGGCCCCGGATGCCTGCGAACTCACCGCTGGGGTCTTTACCCTCGTTTAATGCCTGTGCAAAGGGGGATGAACGCACTGTGACGAAAGCCGCAGTATCGCTGTTTCCACCACGCGGACGGTACTATTTTATCCCACGGGAGCAGAGTCAGAGCTCCGCGTAAACCTAAACACACCCGATACCCTTTTCCAAGACGAAAACGAACACGTCCCAGCTTCGTGTTCTATTCGAGGCTTTTTCATTTCTCTTGAAAGCAGGCTGAAAATATTACAGAAAGTATATATATTTTTCATGTCAGAATTTAAACATTGATGCGCTCACCGCCAAGTCGCTATAAACTTTTTAAAACGTGAAATACACGGAGATGTTACATGTAAGGCATCTTCAGAGGTTATGAAAACGCCTGTACTTGCCCTGTCGCTAGGAGAGGTGTCAGACACTTATATCGCTATACGATGCAAACTTTTGACAAGGGTCACAGAAATTGGCCAGCTGCGTGTTCTGCACCTCGCTATAGTTCATTTCTTCCAGCGATGTATTGACTTCGGTATACCCATACGGGTAAATAGAGCTCGCGGAGTGTCTAGGGACGCGCGAAACGAAAAAAACAACCTCATCCTTTCGCCTACCATCCGGCTATATACTCGCGTCCTTTCCGCTCTCCCTCTACATCGCACGCTCGATTCTCTTACGTCTGTTTTCGATCACGCGGAGAGACTACATACTTCGTTACGGAACACCAGCCGGTTCAACAATCGAAAACACTTTCGTCGTCGTCCCCCCCTCTCCAATTTTTGCTACTGCTGCTGATGCTGGATGTTTTTACTTTTTTCGTCTTTTTTGTTATTCTCCGTCGCTTTCGCGCAACAATGGGCTCAGCGAAATATGCAGAAATAGACAGACAATATGTATTAAAATGACGCAAAAAAATTGCGGTTAAGGAACGTCATTAGTTTTCCTGTGTGATACGAAATGTCGAAAGATACCGAATCTTTTTTTTTTACAAAAAAAAAATGAATATGCATCTGTAGAGTGAGTCATGAAGATATGTATGCATGTATTTATTGAAACTCGGTGCGTCTGGTTGATCACGGGGAAAATAGACTGGGAGAGAAAAAAGCTTGTCGAGCGAGAGCGAGAAACCGGGTTCGTCTTTCACCGTTCTCGTTTCGTTTCGAGGGACACAAGAGATTTTAGCAAGCTTCGCCGAATTCGTCAACCTTCATTTCACTGTCTTCTCACACGGAAAATCATATCTTAGTCGATTCTCTCGAACGGAAAATCATTTTGGAGCAGAAATAAGAGAGCGACGCTGAGAGCGAAATTTAATCGAATAAAGTGCTACGATAAGATTGAAGAATTCCCGAGGTTGATTTTATTCTTCGAATACTCTTGCGGAGAAAATCATAACGTCGTCGCGAGACAATGACAAAAATTTTCGTTCCTCGGGGATAGCGTCTGTAGGTTAAACGTCTCTTGCGATTTTATATCTTGCACATATACCTATATGTTACACGAGAGTAAGAGCTACGAAACGAATTGACCTCTCGGACGTCTAATTGGTTCGGTCCGAAATTTCAGCGTACATCGACTGCGGTTGGCAAACAAAGGGAGACCTAACCCACATCAATTTTATTGCCTCGGAGTCGTCTGGCTTTTAAGACCCATTGTTATCCACGATTCGTACTCTCTCGCTTCCGGTATTAAATCCCAGTGAGATTGTAAGCGAAAAAATTATTCGAGTCTTCGACAAACGTCGATTAGAGGATTAATTAAATTTTTATTGCGTCACGAAGAAATACTTGTCCAAAATACCTTCTTCAACATCTCACGTAGAAACGGAAAATCTCCAGCATAAGATATACATTTCCCATTAAATAAAATAATTAAGAGCAACAAATATATCCACTGTGCTATGCTCAAATATTTTATTCATGATAATATTGTAGACTTGCGTATTGCACTTTTGTGAAATGATGAAAATTGGAATGTATATAATTGTAATATACGTGTACAGTTATGTACGTAAAGCTCGAACAGAGTTGTTTATTTATTTTGCGTAAAAATAAGAGTAAATGTTGTAATATTTATTTGATAATAAGGGGGTGATTTCACGTTCTCGGAATATTCGTATCAGACACCCCCGAGTATATTCCGCGATATTATGGGGTGGGGGGGGGGGGGGGGGGGGGGGGGGGGGGGGGGGGGGGGGGGGGGGGGGAGTGCGTGTCTCGGGGAGGGGGCGCAAAAGCTGGGCGGAGAGGCACCCCTCGCGCGAACGCACGCGGAGTTTCTCGGGCAAATACCCGGCAGTCGAGCGCGGACTGCCGGCACGTTCGAGGATCTCGGGCGAGCCGAAATGACCACGTGTTTAATGTCATCGACGAACAATTCTTCCTCGTCCGCCGGGAGTGTCATCACTGATAATCCAGAATCTTTGAAGAGTTCACGTTCGAGCAAGACCGGAATTTGCTGGCAACAGCGATTATTTGGTAAACAATTGTTACAATGCTCGGGACGCGAGGCAAAACTGCGAGAAGTTTCCGCGGCGTTTCTCAGTGGCGACGGCTCCTCCAAGAGCCCAAAGTGCGACGTTATCGGTGTTTACTTCAGTTTCATCAATCCCGGGGCCACGTGTGACGATTTCACCCGACAACTTGCCGATCTTTACAACAGTGTCAACGCTACCATCGCGAATGGTGATAATATTGGTAAATCCGGAGGAGCGAACGACGACGAACCGAACATCAGGAGAAAAAAGTTTGAGGTCGTTCACGTCGTACTCTGGAGCAACGTTGCCGACGTTCTCGATTTTGACGAAAGCTTTCGAAACCACGTGGCTGATCTTCCATGGCTCGCGGTACCCAATCACGATTACGAGAGAAAGGTATTTTTACATTTTACACTCACGAATAAATCATTTATTTGCCTTTTTTTATTTATACATTTAATTAATGAACAATCAATATTACTCTGATGATATAACGGGAACATTTTAATATGATGTGCATTTTTTCATCCTAATATTTTACATTTTTTTATCTCTATTTCGATCCTTCAATCATAAAAATTTCAATTTTTACCAATCGAAGCTTGAGAGTTTCGAGAAAATTTTCTTCTCTCTGCTGTATCTACCGAGCGAAAGTATAGCCTCTCTATATACCGTTATGGAATCCGAAGAACCCACATTTTCTATATTCTTCGCTAAAATATCATTTTTCATTTCATTTAAATCTTTTGTACACTTCTTATTGTGAATGCGAGTGTGTTAAAAAATATAATGCCCGAATTATTTTTATTTTTCCAATTTTATAAAAAAATGAAGTTTAAATTTCGCTCATATCTACAGAGTGTTTATAGAGTTCTGTCAAAAATGTTCTCACAGCTCTTAGGTCATGTCGCGTGACATCAAAAGATCACATCTTCATATAGAAATCCGGATAATAATTAGGTATACGCAAAACGATATAAATTTGTTCTCTTTTCTAGGAATAATATATTGACAGTTTGCACCCAAGAATATAACATTGTTACTGACTTAATTAAAATTCTCCCGTGTTTACATGAAAATTTACAAATGTTTCTTCCGCATTAGCATGAAGAATCCCAATCGCGATACGGAAAAGAGAGACAGAGAATAACACGAATAGAGGAAAAAAATATATATTTTCCTCGTCGCGAATGTTTTTAAACTGCATATTTATGCACTTCAAATGATCAAAGGCAAAGGTCTCGTCGAATTCACGAGAAAATGAATGTGTCGTCTAGTGAGAGAGAGAGAGAGAGAGAGAAAACGAAAGGAAAAAAGTAGATGCATTGTATGTTTTATCAAAAGAGTCTGTTAATAGTGTGTATACAGATGGAACGGGACAATAAAGAAAGTCTGTTTGCTTTGATCCTTAGCCTCTTCGATGATAATTATTAACAGAGTGAAAGTAAAATAAAGCAAAATCGTGGTGAATGTATTTTCGATAATTGACATTCAACGATATTTCATTGAGAACTTACCTGTTTTATCGTTACAAAGCTTAATATATTGAATGTCAAATGCCGATGGAGCGAACGAGACGGAGAAATTGGGCAAGGTGATTAAAAAAGAAAGAAATAAGATTGAAGAGCGAGTAAATTCGATGCCGGAAAAAAGGAAAACTGATGACGTGTCGGGAGAATAATGAAAATGGAATAAAAAGAAAGAGGAGAAAAGAAGAAGAAGAGAGCGAGAAGCGTTTTAACCATCTGACGGGACGCATCCTGGCGTGTGAATTATAACCGAGTCGCAGATCTCATTGCTCGCTCGGTGGCAGCGAAGCCGTGTTATATGAGCTCTCGGCCTTTATGACTCGTGCGATATATATATGTGCGCGAAAACGAGGCTCGGCATGCGCGTACATTTTACGTTGTACATGCCCCGCGCGTTGCATTTTCCTTTAATTGGTGACCTCCCGCGCGCCTTACACGAGCGCCCCCGACGTGGCCCTTCCAAGTTCGCCAACCCTCCCAGACGCGCTTATATATATCTCCTCTTTAATATAGACCTTCACCATCGACCCAATATTAATCCCTTTCCTGCTTCTACATCGAATTCTCGGTTCGCGACGACTCCGATCTCAAACTCATAAACTCATTCATATTTGTATATGTTTTATCAACATGTAGAATAAAAAAATGCGCATCTTAATAATCTATTGGTAATTAAATAGTTTAGCGACTTCTCCGAAAAATGGTTCCAGAATTTTTTTTTTTTCGATAAATGGTTATATTCTATGATAAATAATGATAACATGGAGGGGGAAGAAAGTTCCTATCAACTTTGAATTTTGTATGAACAACAAATTGATACTCATTATATACGACAAATTACATTAATATACGACACTATCTCTATAACATCATAGCTTATACTCATGTATTACATTTTAGAATTTTCATTCTGAATGGATTATTCTTATATACATATATCCGGATTGAGTAAAAATATCGATTTCTGAGTCGTTACTCTTTCACTGACCTGGACGGTCTCTAATGAGCAAAGCGCCAGAAGCCTTCTGAGCTCTATACAAGGGAAAAAGGGCCTAGGGCTTTCGCAAAGTGTCACGTACACACATACAGTTGCAGCCCTTGAAGTGCGCCCTCAATGCGTACCTAAGACGATGATGTTAACAACGATGACGGAAGCTGAGGGCTCATGGTACTTTGATACTTTGAAGTCCAACCAACAAGGGGGTCTTCGTCATCGTCATTGTCGACGAACGAAGTGTCCGGGCGCGACAAGGATTGCACCCAAACTTTTCACGAATCTGCCGTCAATATGTATTTCGCTCGAACAGAAGTTACATCTCGATACCGAAGATTTCGTCTCCTCACATGAAGGAGAAAAAACAAAACAATCTCTATGCATATCCCACAGATTCGGTTTATGAAACGGGGAACTTTGTTGTCTCTTGTTCATCTTTCGTTGATCGTATTTCCAGTATAATATTGGAAGCATTGTAATCAGTATTGACTGACCTTTTATTATCTCAATTTTTCATCATAGGAAGAACATGTGTCGAAAATTTCAAAATCGCTCATTTCGGAAAAATTTAATATGTATAATATCCTTTTTCCTGTGTCTTAAAAACTCCGATAATATACATAAATAAATAGGTATTACGGGTATTTCCGTTCATTCGCCAGTTTCCTTCTATCTCACACAAAAAATGAACGAAGTTAAAGAATTTGACGAACTGTAAATCAAGAAAACATGAGTAGAATATGCTGTTGATCGCGGCAATCTTCTCCGACTCCCGAAATAATAAAATATAGAATACGAAAAACAAAATTTACTCTATACCTAC
Source organism: Cremastinae sp. B BG-2022a (assembly GCA_030522605.1). Taxonomy (NCBI): domain Eukaryota; kingdom Metazoa; phylum Arthropoda; class Insecta; order Hymenoptera; family Ichneumonidae; species Cremastinae sp. B BG-2022a. Next base: position 1,708 of record JAPYYX010001331.1, on the reverse strand, counting down.
TTATCGCGATTTTATAATCGCATCAGACACGTTGAATGCTTCCACCGGAGTGAAAAAAGTGTTCCCAGTCGTCTTTCCGCCTACAGATTAAAAATGCAAACGAGGGACACTATTGTGAAGGGAACTATCGCCGATAAATATATATAGCAAGGACGATCTTTCATTATCGGCTCATAGACATATATGTTATATCCATCAGAAAAGCTAAATGAGCACCGACAAAAGAAAATCTTCCGTCAGCGCTTTCAATTCTCCTAAGGAGTTAAAATATTTTAATCTTCGTTTTTCACCGTTTTTTTTCTATCATCATCAGAAGTAAAATTTGATTAAATTCTCTCAAAGTTTTCTAGATGAGATTCTTATTGTAGTCTTTACATCTTTTTGAATAATGCCGGTATCACGAGGCATCAGTAATAAATTTGCGTAAGAAGCATACGAGTCGCAAAACGAACTTGGAGATTTATCTGAGAAACCGAAGCGGCGAGAGAAGATTTTGTGTCGATAAAAAAACAAAAAAAGGGCTGAGAATAAAACGGCCAACGCTGAGAGCGTCTTTTTCAGTCGTCCTCTCTCTTATTCCTTTTTTTCGTTTTGCCTCGACTATCTGGGCAAATCGATAGCATCGAGCAATTCTTTGCCACAACGCATTCTTACAGTTTCTGCAAGTAGAGAAGGGACAATTTTTTTATCCAAAGTGGGAATATTCGATCTGACTTGTCTGCGTCATTATCGATCGATCGACGAAGAATCTCAAGAAATAATACATATTTCACGAAATTGACATAAATTCTCAATTAGATATTTCCATCCAATAATACAAAATAAATACATTTCTTTCCTTAATATATTATTCCTTACAAAAGTTTTACTCTGTTTCGCGAGCGTCTTATCCCATGGCAACGAGGGTAAAGAAGTAAATTTATACGCCGACATAGTCCGTATAATTCGGGTATTTCTCTCTTTTTTATGTCGAAACAGACCATTTTTCTTTTCTGTCCGTTCTGCTCAGCTGAAACGCGAATCAAGCACTTTATGTAAAAAATTTCTTCCCGTTCATTCTATGGGATAGTAAATGGAAAATTAACGTTTTGAGACATTAATATAGAAAAATATACAATAAATGATATAGTCAGAATTTCAATCATCGAGCAGAATAAAATTAGAAACAAAGATGGGCACAGAAAGATAATAGTCAATGGTAAATTGATGCTCCCAGTTTTCCCAGTGGCTGCCACTGCGAGCATAACCGGCGGTATACTTGAATGGGTGACATCTCATCGGTGTGGTTTTTTCTAGGTTCTTCGAAGTTATCGAACCTCGGAAACCCCAGAAAAGTCATATCACCGACTGTACTGATGGGTTTTCCGCAGTTTTGCCGTGACCGTGTGCGAATGCGATGCAGAGGCTGTAGGTCGAAGTTGGCTGTAGATGCAATCAGGTGCATCATACGAAATATGTATAGTGATGGAAGTTTTGTAAGAAAGGAAATAATGAGGTGTTTGCAAGTTGGATGTAAAAATCCGAGAAAAGCGTGTGCAGTAGGGTAAACTGGCATAACTAATTAATAGTTGATGAAAAACAACTAGCTCTATAATAACATTTGATTCCCTATATAGGGGAGGGTGGGGCACGACGGCCCCCTTAAGCCTTACAATTATTTTTCATAGCTTTCAATCTTCAGGTTAACTTAATTTGGTCCTATCTTGAG
>JAPYYX010001330.1:0-26974 GCA_030522605.1 Cremastinae sp. B BG-2022a | reverse complement strand
TTCGTCAGAATTTGTTAAAATTTTACACAGATGTTCGCGAATATCATACGAAAACGTGTGCAAAATTTGAGTGCGTTCTACTGTGTAGAAATAAAGATACTTATTGCTGAAAATTGCAACATTTAACATGGGCCCTTATGGAAGATCACGAAAAACTGCAATTTTCAAAAATACATATCTCCCTTTCTGCACTGTAGATCTCATTCAAATTTTACACATTTGTCCGTATGATATTAAAGAACATTTGTGTAAAATGTCAACAAATTCCGACGAAATTTACTTTGGCGATACAACCACCTTAAATCAAAATTACAGGCCAGGAAGTCGAAATATTTGACTTCTGTAAAATCTTCATCGATTCCTTCCTTACCGACGGTTGACAAGTTACCCGAATCACAATTTTCTTGCGACACGATGTTGTTATCGTTCGATGTTACAATTTACATCTCTAGAGATTTGTTTTTGTCTGAACAAGATAAAGCTTGTTTTCGTGCTTACAGGTGAATGGTGAAAGCACGAACGTCAACGCCCATCAGGAATACATTCTTGACGACGACGAATGTCCACTGGCAATCCTCATGAATCATCCCTCGACGCGTGGTAAGTCATTTTTCATATTTCTTTATCGTTCTTATCCTTTCCAATCAATTTAGAAACCAAAAGTCTTGTGACATGAATTTCAAGATTTCTGAAAAATAATGGACTTCAGTTGGTAAAAAAGGATTCGATGGAATTTTAACGTAAATTGGGACACGCCTAGTAATAAACCATTAATTTTAATGTCGATTATTATATCCAAATGTAATCTTTAAGAGCAATGGAAACCAAAAGTTACTAGATTTCGGAAATAAGATATTTACTAATTAATAAGTGAATGTTGAACAAAAATCGCCATTCCTTGGATCGAAAAGAATATATCACCGCTTCTTTGAGCAGTATTTTCCAATATTGAGGGAGAAATCTGTAGAGAAAAATTACGAGGGGCCAGCGCGGGTGAAAAATTTTCTCTACACATTTCTCCCTCAATATTGTAAAAATCAGCTCGAAAAAGCGGTGATACATTCTTTTCGATCCACAGAACGGATGTACGGTCAAATTTTTGATGACAAATGATTTATTAATTGATAAATCCGTAATTTACGAAATCTGGGTGGTCACGTGGTTTCCTTCTCGATAGAAATCTTACTAGACAGTTAGCTTTGTAAATTCACAATTTTTGGAGAAAAGAGTTGAACATTCTCTTCCATTCAACAAAGAATGTCGTACTAATTTTTTTTTTCTACTTTTTCTCACTTTTATTTGTTCCAAAATATCCAAAATCTCTGAAAAAATAACGAATTTATTTTGCATCCGACACTCGTATAGATCAAAATATGTATCACATTGAATTTTTGAAAAACAATTACTAAATTCAAAATTTCATTTTCAATTTAGTAATTGTTTAGTAATTATTAAAATAAGAAAGATAAATATCGTATCGTGCTGAATAAAATAAATTTTTGTTACATTACTTGAAGATAAAAATAATAAATAATTAGGACGCGATGCTTAGAAAAAATATGAGGGTTAAAAAATAATAATTTTCGTCTGACAGTGGATGCGCAGCTTTTAAAGCGTATGAATACGTGTTTAATAACGAGAAAGAGAGAAAGGTTGTGTCTAACAATAAAGCCACTTATCCCCGGGCAATCTTAATGGAGCGACCATTATTTTTTTTCTCTCCTCCTTCTTTTACGTGACAAAGTCAAGTTTGGAAGTTCCCCGGGAAACTTTTTTCTCTGCGATCTTCTTTTTCCGTTCTTTTTTTGTTTTCATAGCGAGTCGCGAAAAGGCCCGGCTAGAAAGACGGACTTAAATTGGAAAATCCTGTTATCTTTTGATTCTTCGACCTTTGCCCTTTTCAACGGACAATAGTGGAAAAAAGGTTCAAAAGATTCGACCGGAAATTCAGTTAGAGAAAAAAGAAGATTGAAAAAGAATAAGCTCGAAGCTTTCTATACACATTTTTATTTTTTTAATTCCCAGAGTCTAATGAGAAATTTCCAATTCTCGTAGGATTTCGAAAAATAATTTCTGAAGTTACGAGGAAGGTACGAGATCACTCTCGATTGATTAGCTGAGAATTGATAGAAAAATATAAGCGAGAAAATTGATTTATGACGTTTGACGTTTCAAAACAATTTTATTCACACTTTTAAAATATTTTTTTGAATCATAATTATTTTATTAATAATATCAACACAGAGAATTTCATTGAAAATCAAGAATTCAAATAATTCAAAAATTTTATTAATAAACCGGAATTTTTGAGTTCCTGATGCGATGAGATATGAAATAAAATATTTCTTAATTTTTCATTAAAATCGGTAGGGACCGTAAAAGGTCCAAAAGGACGGAGGGGAGAGAGATCGAGGTGCATGGAGAGATGATTTTTCTAGGTATGTCGTAAAATGCAAATTCTCGGAGACAGCCTCTAGGAGGCCAGTTTGCATGTAGATGAGAACGAAGCTTTAAAGCTGCTATCCTCGCCTCTCTCTCCATCTCTTTTTCTTATTCCTTCTTTCTCTCGTTGTCCTCTCATTTCTTTTTTCTTCTATGTCGATATTTCCGCTTTCCAGAGAGAACGTACAAGAGGGACGTGTACTCGCACGATCCCCAGGGCAAAAAGAAATCCTCTGAAAGAGGAAAGCAAGAGGGAGTGAGAAAAGAGCGAGGGAAGACAGGGACGCGAAAAGAGAGGAAAAACTACGCAAATACTTTATGGGTGTGCAATGAAAACAAGGCTAGAGTGGCTGTAAAAGCGCACGAGAATTATGTCAAAAAGACGTCACATTCTTCCTTTTCCTCCTTTCTGTCCTTTTAAATCTTATTTTTTATTTTTATTTTTATTACTTTTTAAACACCATTAGAGCATTTATTTTTGCATTATTTTTTCCGACGTTAATGAACTTTTCCCAACGTCAAGTATAATTGTTTTTTATTCTTTTTTTATTTTTAAATTCAGTCCAGTTTGCATTTTTTAATAAGCTCGACATATATACTGGATTTTGGGACAATAAAGTCACTCCAAATTTCCCTTCTCTTAATTGGGTAACAGATTTTTTGTCTATAAAAAATTCAAACTTTTTTCGTCATCTACATATCTATCAAAATAAATGGAATTTCTTATCTTAATCTTCAATTCATTTGTCATCACGATAACGCGGAAATGTGAAAGCTCGTTGAAAGCTTTTTTCGCTTCTTCCATCTGGTTGTGTACATAAAAAAAATAGTTTGAGAGCGAAACTTTGTGTCTGGGCGAGATTCGCTTTCTCGGGTTGCATGTCCGCGAGCGCAGGGGAAAATGAGCAAGAGGAAAGAGAACTGGGTTCCCCGATGAATTTTTAACTCGTAACCAAGCCAATTAGCCCACGCCGAGCCGCTCCGGGCGTCAACTTTTGAGGTCATTCTCGAAAACCGTGGAAATTCGAGCTCTCTTTCCCTATTTATCTTCTCGATTATTTTTTTTTTTTTGGCCAAATTTCGTATTCAATGTCCGACTTTTTGGCTCGAGATTAATTCAATCTCGGGACCCAAGTTACGATAGGCGGACAATCATCGATGCACTTTGGTTCGTTAAAGGAAGGAAAAGGGTGAAAAAAACGCAAAAAAGCTTCGCGCACACAGCGTTTCGTATGCAAACGTGGATTTAACGATTCGTGTGTATGAAATTACTCTGCGATCTGGTTCAACGATTCGACATGAATGTTGCACAAATTCTGACTACATGCGAGAGACCTTTCTGTGTGTTTGTGTGCCGTCTCTAACGTCAATATTGATCTTTCCGTGTATAGGACGTTTCTCCTTTCCTATCTCTCTCTCGCTCTATCTTTCCCCCTTTACCGTAATGGCAATTCGACATGAAGATATAAACGAAGTCGCATTTCATTCGTGACTGGCATTGAGACCCATCGACCAAACCCTTATCCGTTTCTCATTCACTTTTTCATTCTAGCCCTTACAAAAAACTATCATATATATCCGGACTGTCAAATATTCAGATGCTCGTTACCGGAATAATATCCGTCCTTTAATTTCGAGTCATTAAGTCTTTGGGCGCTTTTTGATCCGACCAGTAGTTCCGGAGTTATCGATCTTTGAAGTCGCGGGCCAATAGCGGCGAGCGTGACGCGTCAAGGTCGTATAACACGTGACCGCGCTCGATCTCAATTGGCTCAACTTTGAACGTTGACAGCTCCGAAACGGCTCGTCGGATTGAAAAATCGTATGAGACTTTTCGTTTTGGAATTTCACGAGGAATTCGATTAGATAGTTTTTAATACTGGATTTATCGACACCCCGTACATCGTGACGTGCACGTTTGCGTTGTAGATACGAGAAACCATCTTTACGCGTTTACACGAGGGCTGCTCCGTCCTATTAACCCCATTTGTGTATTTTTCTCTCATTATTCGTGAATTCACCTTTCTTCGATATTCTGACGACAAATAGACGCAAAATGTCCTGACGTTAACACACTCTTTGTTTACTTTCCCGTGCTCATCACAATTTCGTTTCGAACATTTTCACGTCACGTGAAAACATCGAATTTTTTTGTATCTGTATATTCAATCAAAAGAATTTTAACCAATAACGAATTCTACGAAAAGAAGGAATCGTAAATACGGATTCATCAATTGGAGGATTCTTCGAACAATTTATATTGGAGTAATGAATCAAGGAAAAAATATTGACACTATAATTAGAAAGTTTTCGATACACAAAGTCTGCGAAACGGTTTGAAATCTCGTCGAACTGTATTTTTAAGTAAAAATATATGGTCATTGTTTCGCGTGAAATATCGTTTCGCCGTTTTCTTTATTTTCGTGCACGTGTGCAATAACGAGGGCTATTTAAAGGGAAAAGATATAGAGGAGTGGGAGAGAGAACGATGGAGCCTTCTGGTTTCTGCTCAGACGTCATTTCCTTTATCTTTATTGCGAGATCTCCTTCCCCGCAGCTTTTTTCTCATTTCTCTCTGTATGTCTCCTTCTCTCCTTCCTTCTGGCCTTTCAACGGGGTCGCAGAGCTTGCCACGCACCGGATGCGGACGTTCTGGAAGTTTTCTCCTTCGCCCGTTTGACGAGTAATTGGAATAAGAACTTTTTCTTTCTCGCTTTATTTCTGTTGTTTTTATCTTCTCCTCTTCCTCTTTCTCTTTTTCAATCTCGTTCTCACTGGCTCGCAGGGGCGCCGCCGACGACAAAGTTAGATTTCGTTCCGACGATCATGGGATGAAAACTCACGACGAGTGAATGCCCTCATCCGTGCGCTCTCTTTATTTTTCTCTCACTCTTGGTGAAAAAACTTCGACGTTATAAGGTGGTGTTGAGCACCATTGATGTTATTGGACACCTGAAATCAAAGTTTTATAAATTAAATTAAATTCGTGAAAGTTTTTGATGTGGTATATATAATCGATGATTTAGAAAAGAGGTTTGATTTGAAAATCTGTAAATCCATCACACCATTTTGTGGAGTAATGGTCAAAATGTTTATTTGATCGGTGTTACAAAATATTTTAGAATTCAACACAGCTGTAACTTTTTATTTAGTTACAAATTATGTCGCTAGCAAATTATATAGCTAAAAAAGTTTTAGATATATAACTCCATATCAGAGTTCTGGCCCTGGAGATGCAGTTTGGAACGATTGCAAAACGTCACCTACAATCATAGAACTCAGCTCAGATTTGGAAGCCAATATTTTTGTCACAAGTAGTAAGGACCACGAAAGTCTTGAATCACGTTACACAAAAAGGAATGGACGTGATTGAACAACTATAAAAATTTAATTAAACCTAATGTGAGGAATAAACTTACAATCGACTGTTGAGATGCAAAACACAAACAAGGAAATCAAGATTAACATTTCGAATAAGAACTTGATTTTCAATATTTCCCAGAACGACCAATTTCATACTTTTTGGTAACAAAAATTCAATTTAGAAACATTTAAAAAGTAAAATTGATTAAATTGTTGACAAATTACATCTCTACTTAAAAAACTACTAAAATAATATTCAACAGATTTTTCGTTGTTTGTAATTGATAAAAATTATTTTGAAAAAAGTTTATTTGATTCATACGAATACTAATTGGATGAAAAAAAGCAATCGCTTTCTCAAGTAGGGTGCGAGCGATGGAATTAGGTTCACCATTGTTTCTTTTGTTTTTTCGTGTCTTTTGATATTTAACAAGGGAAACCTTAACGAATGGGATCGCTCGGGTCACTGGAATCCAAGCAAAACGTGTTACTCAAGTATCTGGAAAGTGTGTACAAAGCGTACGGATTTATGATCAGAGTCTGTTCGGAATGTGTGTTCTCGCGAGCACAATGTAACACCTACGTATAATTGGATATCGGATAATGCTCCGTCTCCTCTTGCCGTTGCCAATAATCTCGTTATTTTGTCACTGCGTCGAATTCCCTTGCACTTCCCGGTCTCTCTCCCTCGCGCCACATTTGTTAATAAGCTTTTTATCATCTCAAATTACAAAAAAATAAATTACATCTTTTGGGTCATACAATTAATTACATCTGCACGTACCGTTTAAAATTTAATTCGTGATCAGAAATCTTCAAAGCTCCAAAATTCAGCATTAAATTCCAATTCTCCCTGCTGCAACATTTTTTAATAAGCTTTTCATCATCTCACATTGCAAAAAATAAATTATATGACCTTTTGAGTCATGTATAATTAATTGAATTCGTACGTTCTGTTTAAAATTTAATTCGCGATCAGAAATTTTCAAAGCTCCAAAATTCAGTATTAAATTCCAATTAAAATTTTAGTACGGAAATAATGAGGAAGAGATGTTTAAATTAAATGAAACGTCGATGTATCGAGAATAATAAATTTTCGAAATTATTTCTCTTTCATCGAATTCGATGAGATGTCAAGGCTGAGCTCAAAAGAGACAATGTTCGCATGAAATTCTATTTCAGAAAGCAATTTGCTATCAGCCGAAATTAAATACCAGCAAAGTACTCTCTCTCTCTCTTTCCCTCTCTTTCTCTGTATATAGTACACGTGCACTTTGACGGGAATCGATGTAGGATAGAGCAAAAAAAGGAAGCTCCGGAACGCGAGTACAGGTATGCGGAAAAGAGAATTACATTTGTCGAGCATGAGAGCCGAGAAAATTTTCTCGATCGACTGTAGGCGAGTAACAACATGCAAGTATCGGGAAAGACAACCTCCTCTTTATACGAGTCTATATCTACATATGTATGTGTATACGCCTCTCTGCACAACACTGACCTCGATTCATGAAGTATAACTTTTGTTCCCCAAGGGATCCATCCTTCCTTTATTCTTTATCTATCTTTCGTCTGGTTCGTAAATGAACATTAATTACCAATAATTTGCGATGAAAAATTAATTTTTCCAATTTCCACGTTGGCCTTTACGTTTTCAAAAATTTTATCGATTTTGAAAAGTCTTTTTTGAGGCAATTCGAGGACAGGGGTCAGGATCGAACGTTAATTTAAATTAATGATTAAATTAGTGAACGTTGCATGTTTATCGATAATTTTATCTTTTTTTTTCAATTGTCGCATTAGGTGAATTCTTTTTGAAAAATATGACGAAAATGAATGCGATCGTCTTCTCTTTTGAGTCAAGACTTTCTCGTTTTCTGCAAAATGATCTGAAGATGCAAATAAGCAATTTGCCTTTCATATCTATTCCCTTTAATCTTTTTTCTCGCTCCTCCGATGATTCTTCGAATCTCGCTTCAGAACTATTTCTATGTCGATCTGAAATACAGCCCGGTATAAACTTTACTTGTGCGCACGCTGTCCAATAAAATTTCCACTAACGCATCAGAAACTTGGAAAATTAATTAGCTGAGCGAACGTTGTAAGAATGAAATAATTATTTTATAGTTGAAAACTATTTGAGCTGAGTCATTAATAAACAATTATTCTGAAAAGCGACTCTGAAAAAAGAATTAATGACAGCGTGAAATAATTTTCGAAAAATGTCGCTAAAAATGAATTTAAAATGTATTCAGCAGGAGCGAAAATAATTCAAAAAAAGGGGAATCTATTTCTTCATGGTCGTAGAATTTCTACCAAGGATGAAGGATAAACTCGTCCATGGAGAAATCCAAAAGACATCATTTCGATCGTAACTCTTGTCAATTCAAACGCGTATGTAGATATATATATTTTTATGTCTCTGGCCTTTCACCATCTCACAATTTCCGTCCCATTTGTTCTTTTCCCGTGCATTTACATCGACGTTTTCGCGTACACGCTCGCTTTTGCTCGCTTTCGTCCTCGTAGCTTCGTGTGCCCGAGTCATTTCGGGTCTTTTTTTCGTTTTTTATTCCGCTTAGAATAATTTATGCAATTTATTCTCTCTCGTTAGTCTCCAGACTGGAGAATATAAAAAAGAGGAGAGCTCGAAAAATGTCTTGTCATTTTCGAGGGATTTGAGGCAATTTTGATCGGAGAAAAAAAATTTATTTCATCAGCGGGGAAATTTATTTCGAAAGGAAAAGCGTGCAAAAAAAGAGAAATGTCTCAAATCTGGGAAGACCCGGGATGAAAACGTTCGGGGGAAAATTCTCGTTAAAACGAGACATTAATTTCGTAAAATTTCGCCTCGATTCTTATTTTTCTTCCTTTTATATATTTTTTTATTTATTTTTTTTATCTCGTGTCTCCCTCGACGCCCACGATTCTCAAGATTTGTCACGGAGGAAAAAGGTCCTTGGTCCTCCTTTTTCTTCTTCTTCGTCTCCTTTTTTCTTCTCGAGAAATTATTTTACCGTCTGGCTTGTGCTCTCGAGACAGTCAATTATCGAAAAAAATGGCTGAAAAGACTAAAAATAAATTAAATAACCAATAAATTTAAAGAATCACTTCTTCAATTAAAAAATCAACATCAAAAGAAATAAATTCACAAATTTTACATTATTTGGGTAAAAAAGTCATTTAGAAATTTCCTCAATTTTGAGATTAATTTCTATTTTTTTTTCGTCTTCTGATTCAAAAGTGGTAACTAGTGTTTCGATAATTATAACGTAACGCGATCGATCATTTAATTTTCATCCTGATGGAGCAGATTCACTTTCATTTAACCAGCGACGACCATCGTACTTCTCATCAATTAAAAAATTTATCGTTTCCACGGTGAAAAGTCGATCGAGATTTAATTGAAAATTCTTTAAGAGGACACTTCCGCATTTTGAAAAAAAAAAACTGAATCAAATACGAACGCAAACTTTTCATCCTACGTCCATTTTCTTCATTGATTCATCATCCAGCAGTGACACATCAGAAATAAAAATTAATAACGAGTGAAATAAATGGATTTACGATTTTCTTTCTGAGTTACTAACCAATAATGATGAAAAGTATTATTAAATTGGTTTTCGATATATTATTCTCTTTTTTTATGAAAAGGTAAGGTTGCTAAGGTTAAGGTTAAAAAATGTTAATAAGTTAGATTTTTGGTTATGATAAACATGTCACTCGTTTTTATTTCTATCTATAATGTTATCATCACTGTTTGTTTGACGTTCGATCAAATCGATAAAATTTGTGGTTATAGTACGCGTATAGACGTGTATATCTTACGTGATGAATACACAAAGCGTTGAAATTCCCGTCAAACGTAAAAATAATGAGGAAGTGAAAAGAAGTAGAAACGCGTACCAATCTTATTTTATTCCAGCATCTAAATATAGACTAAAAAAAATAATGACGTTAAATTATTTTAATTGGTCTTGAAATTGGCAAAAAAATCGTAGGAACATTTATAATTTTTAATATAAATTTCTAGTATTTATTCAATTTTTTAATATACACTTCGTCCCAGCACAAATGAAACAACGAGAGAATTCCACAATAATTTGTTATACTGATAATAAAATAAATTTGCAGTTTATTTAAATTTTGTTGAAATTTTGAATAAAAAATATTCTGCGTTAATTCATTTAACATTATTATTCTTCGAGAGTATCCACGTTTCTTATCTGAAACTCGTTATAGGTACCTCGTCGTTGATGGAATTCAGAATTGAGTTGATTGTCAAAAGCTCATGTTCCATTCGAGCACTTTTCCTCTATCAATCGTAACATTATTTTGTTGGCAGCCGACTGTACCGTTTCCTCCTCCGCTCTCTGAAGCATTTTGGGGAAACTTTTTCCCCTTCGGCACGTGGGCATTCGCAATCGTACGACAACGTCGATAAAAAGTCGACGAAACAACGGAAGTTTCAGAGAAAATGAGATTCTCTGCGAACCTGTGAATCTACACCTTCGAAGATTGAAAAAATATTGAAATCCCTCTTCATTTTTCTCACGTTTTATTCGATCTACAATTTTATTCAAACATTTCTTCACTCTCCGTGTGCACACTTTATTACAATGTACATTTGTGAGGATTCTATCTATCAATTCGACCGATTGCCTCTCGTTTTACCTTGACGGTTTGGGTTTGACAATGCGATATTTAATGATATGATATTTAACATTATTAAATTTAATATGATAATACGATATTTAATAATCCATCGACTTTTCACTCAATCATTTCTTTTCTCAAACATTCAATCTACAATTTTTGCGATCCGGTCATCTTTTTAAAATGAAATTTCAAAAATGTAATCAAACTTTTGAAAAATATCGAATCCAAATCAATTACGATACTCCGATTACGATAAACAAAATGCACGTATAAAATGTGCTTTTTCAGTTTAGCTCTTATAGAGCCCCTTACTTCTTCCCAATATTAAAAAAAAATTGGAATAGAAGTTTTCAAGTCGCAAATAAGAAAAAAGACACGAAAAATAAAATAATAATACTAACAAGTAAGAAAAGAAGAAAAATAAAAAAATGCATCATAGATTTCGTGTTACATCGAATCAAATATTATGATACCGAGAGAAAATTTCGCCCGAGGGTGTCCTGTCGGTCAGAGAACGAGATGGAAGAAGAAGAAGAAGAAGCGAAAAAAGAGAGAGAGACGAATTTTCCCCCGGTGCGCGCGGAGAATCGGCAATTCGATATAAGCTCGAGATCGGCGAGGAAAGGGCGGAAAAAAGGGAAGGGGGCAGAAAGAGGAGGAGGAGGAGAAGAGGATTCTAGGCTGAGATTGGTGGGGGGGCAGAAGGGGTGACGAGGATTCGCAAGAGCTCAGTCCCTCCTCGGTCCTCGAACCGTCTGCATCGCGTACACTAAATATATCGAGGAGGCACGATTCTCTCCGTCACTTTTTCTCCCATCGGGATTCTTTCCTCCTCTCGCGACCCCTCTGTTTGTTTTCCATTGAAATAAAATCATGTGACACATCGAATTTACGTCTCCCGTGGATGAAACTTTGTGTACATTTTTTTCCTCAAAAATGTTGATCATATTTTATAAATAAATCACATGTAAGGGCGTATTTACCATCGTAAATATCCGTGTACTATTTTTCGCCTCGAGTGACAAGCGTTTCGAACGTAAAATAAAATTCCGAGACTCCGGACCGCCCGAACGGTCCAGTCGATTTTTATTTTCATTTTTACCTCGTTTTATGGTTGCTTTTTATTAAATCGATAGATGAAACAGTGGTTCGGTCATTCTCGAGTGCGTTGTTCTTGCAAAATAATTTTTGAGAGACTGACAATTGCATTCAGTCATGGAAATAATTTTTCAACGTTGTGTTTTTAGGAACATGTTTTGATAAATTTATGTTTCGTTTTGTTGATCAATTAAAAAAATACGAGGTCGTTTTATAATTTATTTAATTTGTGGAAAAAGTTGTTACTTAAAAAATATTGTTTAAAAATTAAATATATAAAAAATCATTGACACTGACGATGAGAGTTGGGCAATAATCGAAACAATAGTGCCAGTGACTTCTCAGCGAGAGCTTGCGGAATTGTGCAACGCTCGCGATATTGCTCGAGAAACCTTTTTTCGACGCGAACGGCGCAAATGTTCCAGCGATTCGAAGATTTATCGCTAAGAGAGAAACCGAAGGAAAAAATAAGAAAAGAGGAAAAGATTATAAATCCGAGTCATCGTGGAATATCGGTGTTCCATTTTCTTACTTCTGATTCTCTTCCTTGTATTCGCTCTGTTTACAAACATTTTTGCTTTTTCGGCCATACAGAATGTGCATGAGGACCTTGAAGGTCCACGAGATCGTTGCAGTGAGAATAAAATAAACAAATTAATGAAAAAAATCAATTGAATCATCATGCAACAATTAATATGGGAACAAAGTACGAAAAAGTATTTTGAAAAATGTAACTAAGAAATGGACGATAAACAATCGACTCTACAATTTGGATAATTTATAAAACATTAAACGAAAGTGATTTTTAAAAAATATTCGTGATCGAGAGTGAATAAAAATGGGATGAAACAAGTTTATAATGGAGTTTTAAAAATAAAACGAAACTTCGTACTCATGGGGAATGGACAATTGTCTTTATTTTTTTTTGCCATGGTGCTTTTTTGAGAGGAAGTGGAAAAGTTCTCACCTGGAGACTACTGGAAAGAGTCAATCGAAGATTCGAATGATTTAAAATCTATAATGGAGAAGAGAAAAAATGAAAACGAATCGATGTAAAAGAAAATATACCAGACTAAACGAAAGACCAAATTTAAAAAAGGTCTAAATCCGAGCCAACGAACTTTGAAATATCCTAAAACGAAGAACTACGAAGAAAGGAAAGAGAAGGAAAATTATACGTATACAACATTTTTTGACAAAACTTATTTTTCTTCCGATTTTCCTAAGCGTTAGTAAATAGAAATGACTCAGAAAAGACTCGAAGAATCTAAAAATCAAGCATCGAGTTCCTAAGCAGAAGGAGACCAACATTTTCAAAAATTTTCTCACTTAATATATGTGCGAAATAAACGCAAAGTAGAAAATGTCAAATGAATCCAGAAAATTTGACGAGAAAATGAAATAGTCGTATTGGATCTTCATATTTGCACTTCAATCACCAAAGTGGACCAACGTTCATAAAGGGTAAAAGAACAAACAGAACAAAAGAATTTTCTCCATCCTATTTGACGACCAATTTTTAAAATAAACAAATCGGGACTAATTTACCGAGCTATTAAATTTTATTCGACCAACAAAACCAATTACATAGTTCATGAAGAACGACCAATTTACGTCTTAAAAATATACACCAAATATACACGATAAACTTTTAACAATGAAAATGGAAAATAATTCATCAAACAGAAAATAAAATGAACCAATCTTTCAAATATTTCTCTCACTCTAAAAAAACGACCAACGATCTTTTTTGAAAACATTTTTTCGTGAGCACGAAAAAAAATCAATTTTCTCAACGACGATCAAACGGACCAAAATCATCGATAAAAAGAAAATAGAATAAATTAAAAAAGTAGGTAAAAAGTGATGAAATAAGGAAAAGAAAGTATTTGAAACTACGATGAGCCAACGTTAATTAAACGTTTCGCTTCGATTAATAAAACGCTGGGACAGTGAAAGAGGAAGATTTTGTGAGAAAAGATTTTAATATCTTTAAGACGTCGTCGTTTTTACAACGACTCATATCGCATCCGGAAGACTGAATTGAAAAGCGACCAACATGATGGATTGGGGAATCAGACGTAAGCTACTTAACAATCTAATTTTTATCATATGCATTTATTACTCTCTTGTCAATTTTATTATCCATAAAAGATGACCATATCAATGACTTGTCTCATATTCTTATCAATTTTTCTTCAAAATGTGAACTGATAAATTTTATTTCACCGAACATTCAAATATGAAAAAAACACAATTTAATTATTTTACATTTTTTAATTTATTTTAATAAATTGTTTCTTTGTTTATTCATTTATTTATTCATATTCAACTACTATTTTTGAAATAAAATCGACATCAGAAAGTTTGGGTTATTAATTCAATCGATTCATATCCTAAAATTGAATTAACATTTCGACTATTTGCGATTTATTATTTCGAGTCAAAAGCTCAATAATTCCCTGTGCGCAATATCCTTCTCAGCCATGAGCAGGAAGGAAATTTCCTTCCTCTGAATATCACCGATTCCATACTCTCGGTTTTAAATTCTATTTTCTCTACTAAGAGTATTTCGTGATTAATTCACTTCCATTCTTTCTGAATTCCATTTTCATAATTTCCTGTGCCACGCGAACAGAATTTTCTCTAACTTTTACGCGTTCTATTTTTTTCTCCAGTTTTTTTCACTTTCTCCATATTAAAATTATTGACACTCGTTTTCATGAAAAAGAATAAACAAAGCAAGAAATGCAACTCAGCAATTGAAACGTCAATCTTTCATGTCAACTAATTCAAACTGCGATAATACGTAAATCTATTATGCAGGTTTCGTAATCGATTACTTGTAAAAAAAACAAATCCAATTATCTAACATGTGAGAAAAACCGATTATCTTAATTTATATCTAGATCTCAAGCAGGAAATTGCCAGCCAATAGTTATTTATTATTTAATTTTTTTTTCAATTATGTTCAAATTATAAATTTGTAATTTTTTAAAGAGAATTATTATTTATTAATACATAATAGTCATATCAATGACTGTTCATGAAATTATTTATTAAGAATCTTGATACTTTTCTCTTATATGTACCAAAATGAACAATCTTTTTTTTAATCTCACGCATTTAGTTAATATTGACTGAACATCGTTGACAAAAAACGGATGAGCTACGAGAAGTTCGTTTTCAGTCCGAGACGAAAGGATCTTTTTTATTTATGAGGATTATTATTTATTAATGATAGTCATATCAATGACTTTTTATTAAATTATTTATTAAAAATCTTGATATTTTTCTCTTATATGTACCAAAATGAAAAATCTTTTTTTTAATCTCACGCATTTAGTTAATATTGACTGAACATCGTTGACAAAAAAAAAGGGATGAGCTACGAGAAGTTCGCTTTCAGTGCGAGACGAAAGGATCTTTTTTATTTATGAGGCCAATCGATTTCTTTTGTCGAACGGACGATGACACGAGAGAAAATCCAAAGGGTTCGCGTCGAGAGGCCGTGACTGAGGGCCAGCAAAAAAAACGCGAAAGAAACAAACTTGATAGACAATGCTCCAAAAAACTTTGCCTATCCACAATATTACTCCACCTACGCAAAAATTTTCTGATATCGTTGGAATTGTTTCTTTTTTCTCACGTGAATTGATTTGCTCCGAAAAAATTTCCCTCTTTTACGTGACAAAAGAGACAGATTTTTCTTTCAAAGTCCCAGCAGATAAATTATTCTTGTATAAATAAAAATAATAATACAAATAGAGTTATAATTTTTTTATTACATAATTAACATAAAATCAAAATTATGTTTGTTATTGTAGAAAGTACAAAACATTCTTCCGACTAAATTCATTTTCATTGATCTTTTTTAATTCATGGAAATAACTTTTTTTTAAATTATGCCGAATTTAACGAGATTTGGGGAATAAATTTTCATATTTCAGTCACAATAATGAACAGAGATCGGTCGAGGCAGAACTTTTCCTCATTTGCATAAGTCTTGTTCATAATCTTGACTCTGTCTCGCTCGACGAGTTTTGTTCCCGTTGAATCAAAGTTACGGGCAATTGGATAACGAGATCCATACATACAATACAATATGTATATATCTAAGTTTCTTATCTCTCTCTATTTTTTGTCTTTCTCTCTCCATTCTTCCATTCTCGTTTGGCGCGCATGAAAGATGGACGGGTCCTCATCGTCGACTTTCCTCCTTCAGAACGAGGACGTCTGGGTGAAAATGCAAATGCGAACAAATTTAATCTCCAACCCTCGAAAATGTACGAGAGAATCTCCGCACGATCCGTCGTTTAACGTTTCGTTTATCCGACTTCCTTCAACGATTAAGTCCTTATCAATTTGGAATTCTCAACGGACCGTAATTGAATTATATTTAATGTTTTCATTAATTATTCGGTTTTCAATTTCTTATGATTTCAGTTCCATTTTTAATTTCTATTGTTAGAAAAAACTTATTAAATTGATATGATGTACATTTATTTTAATTGTTTACATGTATTGAGTATACATATAGTGCCATTAATAATCAGTAAATAATTAATTAATTCGTATTGAGTCTAATAAAATATTTGATGGTCCGCTTTGTTACGAATCTATTGATTTTTTAATCGGAGTTAGACTACGTCCTTGAAAGGAATTTGGGAGTGAATGTCATGGAAAAAATAGAGCCGTTGCTATTGTACTCTGCGCAAAAACACTCCTCAGCAATGGTGACTCTGAGTCCTTGAACATCAGCTGTGTATGCTTCTGTAGTGTGCTGTTGAATGTTACAATTTAACTTGAGTGTCTGTTCCAGAAGACGCAATGATCGATGCTTGATTTACCTCAGAATATCATTTTTTTTGTGTCATTCTCTTCAATCATTTTGGAAATATTCATACAGAGAATTCTCTCTTTGCCAAATTTTTTGTTGTTCGTATTTTGCTACGTAGTAGATAAAGTTATTAAAATTGATCTTTATCACAACTGCGTAGAAACGAAGCGTATTCAAGTTATTACAGGTACGATAGTGTTTGACATTGACATTAAAAATTTTTAAATTTACGAAAAATTTTTTAATTTACCAAAAATTTTTTAATTTACCAAAAATTTTTTAATTTATTAAAAATTTTATCTAGTAGAAAAGGAAGAAGAGTTATTAGATTCGATACATCAGTAAAGGATTCTGTAAGATTTTTATATGTTGTGGAAAAAGATGTCTATATAAATAGAAAAAAATGTGTGAGAAATTCTTTTTAGTATTTTATTTTTTATTTAATGTACGGAAAATCTTTTGAACTTGACTTTTTTGGTTCTATTACGTTAAACGAGCTTGTATATAAAGAATCCTACATGGATCTCTTCATTTTCTCTAATAATCTGGCTCTTCACTTTCGAAAATACCAATCACGATAGCGAGGTCTTTGGAGGGCTTCTGACACACACGTTATAGCTATCCAGAAACCGTCTCGTATTTTAAACATTTCTCAAGAGGAGTTTTCACTAGACTGGAGGCGCCAACCTCTCGACGAGCGCACTTTGTACATACGTCTGTTACTCTCAGAAAAACGGATATGAGATTTTATATTCATTATAAAAGATATATTTGAAAATTTTCTGTCATCGCGTGCATTAGAGTAGGAATTGCATTAGTAGGAATAAATCTTGAATTCGTAGTATTTAGAAATTGAAAAAATCTTCACATAACTTTTTTAAACTTTATTGATCCGTCAGATTGATTTTTTCGAAACAACCCTTATAAACACATTTAGTTTTTAAAGTCATGTATAACTAAACAGGTTTTTTCATAATATTTTTTTTATTTGTATATTTCTGTAAAAAATTCTCCAAATAATAATTGTTGACGTATTTTATATTTTATAGTATTTATAAAAAAAATTGTACAGTAATCCAACTTATATAAAGTTGATGGAAGATGCGTGAACTTGGTCGTTTTGTCACTACTTTTCCACAAATCTTATTAGCTCGCGATAGCGAGAATTCGTTCGTTTGACCAACTTCATTTTTTATTGTATCTGAAATTAGCTCTAATTTTGCCAAATGTCGAAAATTGGTCATTCATATCGTGTGAGTGAAAAAGAAAAAATCAAAAAAGTGAGAAACACAACGAAAAGAAGAATATCAAAATAGAAACATCAAAAAATTAAACAAACATCGAAATAAAGGAGATAAAAAATTAATCGTGTGAAAGAAAGCCAAAAAAGTGAAAAAATATGGAAAAGAAGAGAAGATAAAAAAACCACCAAGATCACTGCGAATATCCACAAGTATCTTCTTTGTGATCATATTTTCATCTATAAAGATTCATTTTGAATTACCCGTCATATGATTTGAAAAAATTTTTTTGTTGAATCATTGCGAAAAATGGGCCAAATCAAACTTTTTTCTTAAATCAACACCATGAAGCGATCGCGCGCGCATCCATCGTCTAGTTTTCTTGAATCTTCATGGAATTATGTATTACAAAACATTATTAAATATTTTGCACTTTGCATAAAGAACGACGCTCATGAACGAGATCCAATACGTTTTGATTGCGTCAATATGAAAATGATTGTGATAGGGAATTGATCACATATTTTTGACATTTACGTGAATTATAATAACTCAATAATTTTGATTGATCGCTTGAGGGTTCGCTCGTCTTTTATTTTACCTTTGCAGTAATTCGAAGGTAAAGAAGTTTATCCAATTTTTTCTCATTCTGGGCTGAAAATGAATTATTCCTGTCATGTTCTTGTTCCGTTTCTACCATCACCGATGAAATTTCAGTCCGAATAACAGACTCGAAAGCCCGGGGCGAATTCACGGCTCGTAATTAGCGAAGATCGGGTACTCAATCAACTCGCCATCGGATCGATCACTGGAGGAAACCACTTCGAGTCCGTTTACGCTCGATTGACGATTCCTCTCTTTACCCCTTTGTACACCTTTTCATTGGCCCGTTCTCTTCCGCCGGCAGAGGCGGATCCCTTCGGTGTATTTTCTCGTTTCCCTTATTCGTTAGAACTTTCTACCCTGCTCTTTCAATTATTTCAACGAACCTTATACGTTTCGTAAAAATTAATCCTTTTATTTTGATTTTTTTCGTATTATAAACAATTATTTCTTCCCCAAGTTTTTTTTAAGTTGGTTGATCAAACATCGATGTTATTAGATGAAGATCTGAATTTAAATTATGTGTTAATTTGAATGAAATTGGACATTTTGCAAAAAAGTGTACCTCATCGATCGGTTTTTAGAAGAATTTAATGTCGAAAAACGTAAATTTTGTACAGCGTATTAGGGCGAGATGATAAATACACTCGTTTAATCGAAGGTTAAGTATATTTTTCGATCAGGCAGGTCTGACATTTTTCAATTATTTCTTTAACTAAACATCAAAGATTCCATCAGAGTCTTAAAAATGCATGTTATTGAACTACTTTTTGATAAAATCGCAATTTAATACGGAAAATGTGAAAATTTCTCGCAAATGTCAACGCCATGAATGAAATCAGCTGATCACAACGAAGTCAATTGACTGTTTTCATCTTAAATAAATATCTTTCTCCTAATAACTTTTTGACTGTAATTTTCAGTGGAATATTTTAAATTGAGGTAACCATTATTTTTCTTGTGTTCCGAAAAGTAAAAAAATAATTTTTTCGAAAATTTCCTATACGGACTATCATTTTTGACAAATAAATATTTGATCAAACACCTTGATGAAAAAAAAAATTCTAATCATTGCTTGAAATTTTGAAATCTTTTCGACAGGGTTTCACAACAATTTCGAATTTTTTCCATCTCGAGAGAACGTATAAAATTTTTCAGAAAAAAAATCTACACTTTAATCCGGAATCTCTTTCATGCAAATTCCGGGTTTGAGAGGATGGTGCGTTTTTTCCCGCATCTTCCTCTTTATCTCGTTTTCATGCTCCATTCACGATTTTATGATCGGAGCGTGCGCTTTGTATCTCGTAAATAATTTCATTTCAAAAAGTGAGCGAGAGAGAGAGAGGAAGAGAGAAAAAAATGTAAAAAGAAAAATGAAATAACGAGGCGACGCATTGCCGCGACGCGATGACGCTCACCAGGACGGCGTTCGAGCCGGCGAAATGACGGAGCAGAGCGGGAAAACAAAAACGAACATCAACGTGGCGATAATGCTCACACCGCTCTCATTGTTCTCTCCGTTCCCGGATCATTTCCATACAGCCTCGGGCGATAAGTTCCGAAGGGTTCAAAGTTCGAATTCTCCCGAGGAAGATTATCGTTTCACGAAATTTACAAACGCGTTTCCATACCAGATGTAGCTCAGTATAAATAAAAAAAAATAAAAAAAAAACCAAAAGAAATAAGAAAAATTTTTATTGCGTATAAAAACGATAAAAACGCATTATTTGAAGTAAATAATTAAGTGAATGATAATTGCGACACTAATAGTTGTTAGTTGTTAATAAATATGAACTTTGTAGAAATAACGAAACAAAATGATATCTCCAAAAGTTGAAAAAAAAGTTTTTTCAAGATGCGAATTTCAGTGAGATGTTATTTCTCCGGCTCGCTCGGCTCCACCCTCGGCGGGATATTATTCAACTCGAAATTGCGCTCAAGAGTGGAACGGGGAGTGTGTGCGTTTGCCTTAAGTGATCGTGGGCCGTATATTTGCCTCGCGAGTAATAATTCGCTGTGTACTTACTTGTCCCACAAAATTATGTACACAGGCCTCTATCAAAGATCCTATATCCTATTGTTCTCCATTTCTTTCATCTTTTTTCCTTATTTCGATTTTTTTCTTCTTTTTTTACTCTCTCTTTCTCCGTCTTCTGTAATTTTTTCTTCTCTGAAACAATCGATATTCAATTTATAATTATTTATACCGTAAATTTATTCTGATCTACAGCACATTTAATTAACGAGAACAATTGAACGAGCTTCTGATTTTTTTCGACCTAAATCTCGTTTAAATCTTTTTGTAATTTTTATTTTTTTTCCATGCATACACAAAGTACAAAAATAAGTAAAGGACTTTATTGTTTTTTGACAAAAAAAGGTTTTTTTATAATTTATAATGATACATATAATGAATTCATACTTGTCCAGGTTTAATAATATTACATTAATATTTAAATCATTTTTGGTTATCTTAACTTAATTTTTTTCGTTCTTCTTTTCAAAATGGAAAATTTTTTTTATAACGTCCTGTACGTGTGTACATCATACGAAATAGACGTTAAGCGTTTATTCATCGGGTTTCCGACCCTCGGTGTACTTATCCGAGGCTCCACAGCCCCGGAGATGACGCATTTTGCATTTCTCCAAATTACATAACGTTTACATTATACGTAGGCAAATAACCGTCGCCAGGGTTCCCATATATGCGCTGCATATATATAACGATACCAGATATGATAGAAATTGTGATTACATGATTTCGTTTTTTTCTAACATGAAAATTAACCTTGCTCATCATTTTTTAATTAAACAGATTTTATCTGCAAAATTAAGATAAAAATGTAGATCAAGTTTGGCAAAAGGTCATGAAACATCAAAAAAAGTTATTTCGATTTTTGACCATCAATGTGCAGTACAATACGCGCGAATCAATTTACAATCGGACCAATATTGATCAATGACGACTTAATAGCCAAAGCTGATATTAATTTCGAAATTAAAATGGAAATAATTAAATATTCTAATTTTTAATCTTGGTTACATTGATCACAGATCAAAAATACGACCTAACAACCAAAGCTGATATTCGTTCAAATTTAGAATGGAAATAATAAAATATTTTAATTTTTAATGTTGGTTGCAGCTGTCATTTTTTCATTTGAAAAATGTCACACGTTTCACGAATATCAATACTTACATTATTTCAAGGCGGGAATAAGTGGATCATTTATCATATTATGAAGTTTTTTAAGCTCAAGTGAATATCATTTGATACTCAGTACATTTGCACTTTTAACCTACAAACACTTATTTGAATTTCTGCATGGAACATGGAATACAACGGAATAACGCAATTTCTGGGTTTAACGTGCAGTTCGGCCTCGATTTGAAAGTCATGCGCCTTCTATTTTTGCGATGCATCGCTAAAAATAGACTTACAGCTCGGCATAACTTTGTCGTTACTTATGCTCGAAATGTGCACGAACTTGCCACCAATATGTTGCCCTTTGCCATTCTGCACCCTGCGATTGTAAAGTTTAGGAACGAGTTTCAACAAAAACAGAAAAACTTTTGTGTACCTCTGGATTATTTTTATCTCGGAATATAAATAATTTCTTCAATTATTCTAGGAAATAACAAGTACATCGGTACTTGTCCTATAACTATATCAACAGTTTACTCGATTCTGTAGGCGAAAAGGTATGCCTAGTACATTCTATTTAAATGTATGCTCGATCATAATAAATTGAAGCATAATGGTATACAAATCAACCTCGACCTCTTGAGAGGGTAGAAGTGAGTGATAATTATAGTTTTCGAGAGCCCAAACTAGATAGAGGAAAAGTAAAGCGGTCACTCACCCTTAAAAAGTTAGGGTCCTCTAAAGTTCATGAAAATATGAGCGCAAGAACATAAGTTTCAATTAGTTTTTGTCCACTTTGATGCATACGAGGAATTTTTAGTTCAATGTGATGTTTAACTCGTAGTGCGAGAGGGACAGATGCAAAATGGATTTACTATTTTCTTGGAGATTTTTGATGTTTCAGGAAAAAAGGAGAGAATCACATTTCCCTTTTATGGAAAGGCAACAATGGTTTTTTTTTCTTCGAAAATTATTTGTTTGCAGATAAAATAGTTCAATTTTGTATGATATAATAGGACACTTAAACGTCGCCTTCAGATCACAATAGCGAAATGAAATTGCGACATTCTACCTCCTGATCCGATTCATCGAATTTTGAGGTTCGCGGAACGAAAAAATGAGTTTGGTCCCAGTTCCCTGCATGGACTAGACGAATATTTTATCTTCATGAATGATGCATATTCGATAAACTTAAATATGAATCTTAAATATAAATATGAAATGCATACGAGGAATTTTTAGATCATGGTGATGTTTAACTCGTAGTGCGAGAGGGACAGATGCAAAACGGATTTGCTATTTTCTTGGAGATTTTTGATGTTTTAGAAAAAGAGCCAGAGAGTCACATTTGTCTTTTATGAAAAGGCTACAATGGTTTTTTTTCGAAAATTACTTGTTTGCAGATAAAATAGTTCGATTTTGTACGATATAGGACACTTACAGACACCTTCAGATCACAATAGCGAAATGAAATTGCAACATTCTACCCTTTGATCCGATTCATCGAATTTTGAGGTTCGCGGAACGAAAAAATGAGTTTGGTCTCAGTTCCCTGCATGGACTAGACGAAAAAAAAAATCTTCATGAATGATGGATATTCGATAAGCTTAAATATGAATCCAATGACTAAAATTCGTGAATTATTGAAACTGTTGGAATTATCAGTGACATTAATATCATAGATCTCTCAGCTACCTCGAAAGTTCAATCAACTCGAATATTCTCTAATTGTTCTGTATTACCAATATTTGATGAGCTTAAATATGAAACTAATAACTGAAATTGGTCAATTGTTGCTCTTGAAAGCTTTTGGAATTATCAATAATATTGATATTATGTACAGACATAATCGACTGTATCGTTGAACCGATCTCTCTTGCGTGATACAACTGAACAATAACCCTGATGACGCAATAGTCCAGCTATCAAACACACCATACTGGTACATTGTTGAAAACCAACAAATTTTACAGGATTTATTAAAATCTATTTTAATAGAATATCGAACTAAAATCAATACAAATATAGAATAATCAAGTATCTGTTATTGACGACAATATTAATTATATTAGTGACGAAAAGTCGTAAATAGTGTTGAAATCGATTTTATACAAAATGAGGCTTAGAGCCTATAAAGGGAGGTTTTAAATCGCCTCAGCTGTTGGTAGTATTTCAGCAGTTTGATTATTCTAGACTGGTTGATTATATTATATTCTATTATTGATTGTATTATATCAGCTTTTCGTAATGCGCAGAGTCTTACGGCGTAGTAGAATTCTCATTTTTTACGCGTTTTGTGCTGTTTATTTTATCAAATTTCAGTTTTTTATTGATCTTAATTGGATGCTCCAGAAGTGAAATTATGAAAACCGAACTTTCAGACGTCTGTATACATGGATGTATGATGTTGACCCAGAGTATTAAACTTCGAAAGATTGGATACTAAACGAGAACGGTCAATATTTACCAAAACTTTGGGTAGAATTTACGGGATTCCTCCGCTTAACGATTTCAAGCGTCAAAATTGAATGTTCTCTTATAGTACCATAACAAATCAAGAGTGAAAATAATCAAAAATTTCAAAAAAATGTACCCAAAATTTTGTCAATCAAATAATTGTTTTTTTTACATTTTTTACATATTTTTTACGCTCCAGTCAAAACTACAAGTGACAGGCAAACATTGAGCAAACGTCGATGAGAAGTTATACTTTTTAGAGATTTCCGTCGAGATATTTTGCAGGATATCTTCAGAGCCATTTTTCTTCCGTCAGACAGAACTCATTACTCTTTCTTTTTTTCCCGGCAGCATTGAAAAAAAGTTTTCCGAACCTCGAGAATTCTCCGGTGCATCGCACATGACTTTTTTTTCACTTTTTTTTTCTCTCTCGTCTCGACCTTCTCCCTTCTTTTCTGATAGAAATGAGACTTCTTCGTGGTCTCGCACACCTACTCGTGCCTCGGTAATTGAAACAAGAGAAAGAGGTAGAAAGAGATGGAGACGTTTCATCCGAAGGGCACGTACGGTGCGTTTGTGTTCCGTCTCGTAATTTTCATCGTTGTCTGCGCAGAAGAAATCCCTGAACGAGAAAATTATTCATACTCGACCTCTCCCATAAATGCCTCATAATGCGTATAAAGTTGATTTTGCCCTACAACTACACCCTCGTAAATTGATATTTTATCATGTTTACAATTTTTTTTTTGAAAAAAAATCAAGCAACGATTTTTTCGAGCCACTAATTTTTTAGTAATTTTGTTATCACTATAATGAGCTAATATATTGTTGCTCAGTGAACTTTTAAAATTTTTATATTTTTTAATTTTAATCTTTTATTTATTCTTTATTGGTAGTTTGGTTTTCCTTACTTTTTATTTGTTTTCATATATTTTACTTCCATTTGTTATAAATATATTTGTTTAGTAAAATAAATATATTTATTATCGAATGAGAGCTTTTTCGATTGGAAAGAACTGGAGCAGAATATGGTCCGAGGTGATTGTGTTCATGCTTGGTTTTTCGTTGAGCGGAAGAAAACATTTCATCCGCTTCACTGATCTGAGTTTATCTGAAATTTACATGCATCAGTAGACATTGTTGCAAATATACGAATGTCCGAATTCACATGTATTTTCAATAAAATCCAAAAAACATTTTTTCCAGCTTTTAAAAAATATTACGCGAATAAACTATTGTCAAGTTCATAAAAACTGTAAAAAAACATTTAATCAAACTTTTTTTCAAATTAAAAACTCTAATTTGATCCATGTAACCGAAAATTGTCTTCACACAACGAAAACGTTTATAATTTCCACCGTAATCCAAAAACTCCACTTAAGGTAGCGCAAATCGAATTTTCCAGCTTTTAAAAAATATTACGCGAGTATATCATTGCCAAATTCACAAAAACTATAAAAAAACATTTAATCAAACTTTTTTTCAAATTAAAAACTCTAATTTGATCCATATAACCGAAAATTGTCTTCACACAACGAAAACGTTTATAATTTCCACCGTAATCCAAAAATTGCGCTTGAGGCATCGAAAATCGAATTTTCATGTCCCGTAATCAAGTTCAAAAACAAAATGCGATTAGAAATTTCCTGCGAACGTTGCTGAAGAGTGCGTTGAAATAATTGACCGAGCGAGATTGAAAACCGAGGAATTAAAAACGTCCGGAAAATAGGATTAAATGAATCTCCCCGAAAAGTCGAAAATTGTTTCACCCGGTACACTGGTATCGGGTCTATCGATTCAGAGTCGTGTTCGCGCGTGTGTTGGATCGCCCATGCACGAGAAGGAAACCACGTGAAACTGTAACGCGCGCTCCCATCAACGTACACATTATTCCTGTACGTTCACGTACATGCGTTCCGTTTTCCTCGAGCGAGAAACGTACAATCCCAAAAGCTCGTTTATATCCACGTGTGTACGCATTTATAAAAGCGTCTGTATACGTATAAACACATACGGTCAACGTTATGGAGGAAAATTGACCTCGATGCTGACCTTACGCTCAAACTCAAATGTTCCCTCGAGCCAGCGCGTTTTATTCGCCACGTATACGTCCCCTTGTTTATTTATTTTTAAATTCTTTTTGAAGGTCCTCGAATCCCTTTTTCTTTTTCTCCATTACGTTCTTCGTGCATAAATGAAGAAAATAGAGTCTTGGAAATAAAGTGGAAAATGGTGTAAGGAATCGAACGTTTTTTCCATAAACGGACATTTTTATTTATTGTTTATTTAAAATTATTTAAAAATGGTTCAAAGTGTAATGTATAATTTTTTATTGAAATTTGATAAAAAATGAAAATTGAGACACTGCGCTGTTGATAGGAAAAATGTAACAACGAAAAAAGCTCTTGAACACGTGAGAGAAACGTTATCGGCAAATTCGATGTCAAGTGGGAAACGAGAAAAGAATAGAGATAGGTATTCGGGCGAGAAAAAAAAAGTTTCATTGAGAATCGCGAGGGTAGAATGTTTATCCGAAGGCTTGAAAAATCTCGGAAGGAGAGTGTGTAAACACGAGAGGGATCGAACGGCTTAGAGGTCGACCAAAGAGGGAAGATTTGCGAGGTGACGCGGGAGCTGCCACCTGTCGGCGAATTTTGGTCGCAATGTTACGCGAAAAGCTCGCCAGACGGCGTTCAAGCCAGCAATTACCACCCTCGACTCCACTCTGCAAATCTCCCTTACTCGCCGAGGCTCACACTGAAGAATCTCAATTTTTTCCATCCTCGATAAGTCAGAATCAGCATTCGTTATTATCACCCGCAATTGAAGTTTTCATCATTTTGAAATTTTATTATAACAAAACTTCATGTGAGAAAAAATATAAATTAAAATGAAGTAGGATCTGTAAGTTCTTTGTAAAAAAAGCTTTGAAGGTTGTGCAAATAAAACTCACTAACTATAACAAAACTTTACAGTGGCTCCTGCGACGAATTTATGAAGAGAATTTGTTGAAAAAGAAATTGACTAAAATTAAGGTGGTTGATCAAGTATTCTCTAGTCAAATGAGAGTCCGGGTAAAAAATTTTTGAAAAAGTTACTTTTTTCTGTTTTGGATGACAGGAAAAATAA
>JAPYYX010001329.1:0-26990 GCA_030522605.1 Cremastinae sp. B BG-2022a | reverse complement strand
ATCGTTTATTGTATTAATTTTGGAGGTTTAAGACCTTTAATTCCACTTTTTCTAACCCGGGGGTTACTAATTACCCCCAGTGGCCGCTAAGGGTTAAACTCGGTTTTTAACATTGTATTTGTAGAAAAAAAAATACGAGCAAAAGTTTGTTTTGAATAGTTTTTAAAAGAAAATTTGAAAATTTTCCATTAGGGACAACATGAAATTGGAACGAATTGAGAAGTGAATATCTTTTGAACCATTGAAACGATCATTTTTCCAAATCTGGAAGAGAATTTTTAAACATATGGATTCACAAATAATGTGCATAAATTTCAGCAATTTTTTATGATTTTTTAAAAAGGTTATACATTCTTAAGGATGAATTGGAAATACAATCCCTGACAAAAGTGACTTTTTCATAATCAATTGTTGAAATTTAGTGTTTTTTCGTTAGAAAGTTGGAAATTTGTATTATGTTATTTAGAAGGATACTCGATAGTTTTCTAACGTTTTATCAACAATTTTCATATTATTCATTGATTAAACAATTACAAAACACAAACTTTAGACAAAATTGTTTAAATTAGGTTTTTAACATTTTTTATGCGTACTGATGATAGTAGAAAAAAAGATCAACAAAATTCATCATTATTTCAATCAATTTTTACGTACTTTTAGAGAGAGAAATTCGTTTTATTATCACATAAGTGTATAATGCTTTAAAAGCATCTTGAGAAAACAGTTACAAGTAACTACTACTATTTTTTGGATATTTACAACTTATTATAATATCGAATACGTATAATATTCAATTTGTTATAACTTTTAAGCGATTTAATGAATTGAGTTGAAATTTGCACAGAAGAATTAGAATTAAATTATCAGTGTCTGGTCAAATTTTCAGATTTTTGCCACCGTTTCAAATTATCTTCAGTACATCCTCAATACAATTCAGAATGAGGAAACTATACTTTGCAGCAAAAATTGAAAATACAAAAAATTGTAGAGCCGAGGATTCATTGATTCAATTACGATAAATCATACTTTCAATTGTTTTGATAACATTTAATAAATACAATTGTTGAGAATATGATACTGAATATAAATTTAAAAAATGTTGTTTTGCAAAAAAAATAAGAATTGCAAAAATCGAGCTCTCGGTTTGATTCCCTCGTCCACTTGACCCTGATCTTTTTTCTCGCTCGTGTTCCTTTTGACTCTCGTTGCTGAAAGTTACCACTTAACAGGCACTCGCTTTGGAGTTAAGAGAAAACGAAGGAGCGTTCCCTTTCGCTTCTCGAGTTTTTAATTTGATTAGTCCATTGCGGAAACGTAGAGACATATGCACACATTTATCAGATTGGACAATTCTCTCGTTTTTGCTTCAATTTTTTTACTTTATTTATTTATTTATTATTTTCAAGGTCACTCAGTCGTATGGGGACAGTGTTTCTTCGTGCAGACGCGCTTGTTATTCCGGCAGACGCACGTGTTGCAACCAACTTTCGTCACCTCATCCTCCATGCAAGTGTCAAGAGCTCGAACCAGTTCCGAGGCGCAAAAAGTTCGACGACAACTCGTTATTCCCGGCTCTATGCAAACGCAACTTTTGCACTCCTCGGCCCAAGCGTCGCCGACGATGCAAGGAACGTCTGTTACAAAAAAAAAAGAGTTAATTTTGTGTCTATTAACTGACATTTTATGTGATAATTTTTAGTCTATTTTAAGAGGTAATGAATTTTCAATTTTTAATTACTACATTTTCAATTTTTAATTACTACATTTTCAATTTTTATTTACTACATTTTAAAAAAAATTTTAAAACGACGCTGACAACCTTAGAACGAATAGAAAAAATATTTCCTTATTTTTTAAATATTTTTGTGATGAATGAAAAATCGATAAAATTTGAATTTTGTGTCGTTGCACAGGTCGTCGACCTTGGTCTCTGCACAAGTAAGAAATTTTCTTTGAGGCCTCTTTGAAGCACCGTGAATCTAGAGGCAGCAACAATTCGAGCTTCAGAAATGCAACGTTCAGCTGCTTTTTTTTCTTTTTTTTTCTACGCCGTCCCAAGTCTCAACCCAAGTATCATCGAATTAAAGTCACACTCTAATTGGTGTCATCTTCCTCGTCACCCGTGAGAATCTCGCACCTGACCCCCACCTTTATCCAAACTATTTTTAAATCCAACTTTTCTCGATCCACAGTGAAATGCTTTTTATGCTAATATTTGTTTGTAAATAAATAAGTTGATTATCTTTTAAAAAATCTGTTTTAAAAATTTAAAAATCTGTTACTTTCTTTAAAATGATTTTATATTTTCATCACAGGTGAATATTAAATTGAAGTATATCCAGACTCAACATGTCTGTAATGAATAAAGTTTTGAGGTTTTTATTGAACCCTTAGATTTAATAAATTTGACACTTTATTCGAGACGAAATTAGACACGAAAATTAGTCGATAGTGCATAATTATCTATTTTAATAGTTTTTATATAAACTTTCAAAATTTAAAAATGAACTCGAAAAATTACACAGAAAATTACAATGGAGAACGAAAAAAATAGTAATAAAATAACAATAAATGGTCAATATTTATTGTTTTATTAACATTATTAACTACAATCTTCTTCTGCTATTTACAAATTTACTCATAATAACATATTCAATGATCTGTCTACCAAGTGGACACAACATTTAAACAATTTAAAAAACTTCAAACAATTTTACATACATTGAAAACGTTTTTATTTAAAAAATAAATAGTTTGAGCTGAATGATGAAGTTTTTTTTTATTTTTATATTTTTTATATTTTTGATGTGTTTTACATATTTTATATATTTTACATATTTGAACCGTTTTTGTAGCTCATCAATATTTAAACAAATATTGAGTAATTTGTTTTCATTCACCGTGATCCCGTTCGATTGAAAGTGTCCACGCCAACGTCGTTCCCAAGAACAGAATCGTGATTACGAGATCAACGGGTCGCATTTTTTGCTCTCTCGTCGCTGGATATAGTTTTATGAACACATTGACGCAGATATGTAGAAATAAAACGTCACACAAGACTCTCGATTGACCTTACGACTTTCGGTGATTTTCTTGAGATGCCAATGAGACGAAAAATATAAAACACGAAAACTTTTACGAAATATTCATCGAATTTTCTATGTGTTTATTTTTTTGCGAAATCAAATTTAAAGGTCGATTTTACCCATGGCCGTTGTTTGACCTTTCTGAATGTAAAGATCATAAATTGTTAATGCGAATAATTAAATCAATAACACTTATATATAATATAAATTATAAATAATAATTAAATTCACTTTTTTAACTTTCAGTTTTCGAGGAGAGACAGAAAGATTTGTTTTTTAATTCGGGGGAAAAAAATCAGTATTTAAAAACTCAATTAAACGAAGACCGTCTTCCGAACTCGCTGGATATCAACTGAATCAAGTACAATCCGCTGACCACTCGACGACGGATCTGTGAGTGTAAGTTTCACACTTTTACGTTCGTGTGCGCGTCCGCAGCAAAGTTTCATACCCACGGGACGGTCGATAATTGGATTAGAGATTTTTATTGTCACTTGCATTAAAATTCGCACTGAGCATTTTGTCCTACAGGAAAAATGGTACTGCAAAATTCTATTGGATTAACTCACTTTAACAAAAGTGAACCTAAAAAGGAAGTGAAGTCCTAAAATACAATTAATGATAAATTACAATTTTAAAAATGTAATGAAGAAGAAAATTATTTTTTATTAAGTTTGAGAATATTTTTTGTAAAGTTTTGAACAATCGAAAATAAAAAAAGGAGAATTAAAAATAAATAAAAATGATTTTGTACACAAGTTTGAGTACATTTTTTGCAGAATTTTGAATAATAGAAAATAAAAAAGCGAAATTTAAAAATAAATAAAAATGATTTTTGTTAAGTTAAAATCGTTAATAAATTTTCATCAAAGTCTAAGCATTTCGAACGAGCACCACAGAGTAATCATTATAAGAGAAAATTTTCTCATTATTAATGATCACGGATATGTTTCACGTGAAACAAGATCGCCATAATTTTTTTAGGCAACGTGTGACGAAAATTTTTCATCTTTCCCGACACGTGACGCAGCATATTCGGAAAGTAATTAAAATTTTGTTTTACCTCGTTACGGACAGACCAAGTTCATTTTTCGGATCACACTTCGTTGGATGTTTAAGTCAAATTTTTTCAGTGAACACGTCTGTAGTATAATTTTAATCAATATTATAAATAAATGATAAGTTTTTTCAGACAAATTTTACACTACGAATTATTTTAACCGCATAAAAATTGCGATTTTTTTTAGTATTAAAGTTTTTTCGATAGTAAAAATGAAAATGATAAGAATTCGATGATATTTGGACAGAACGTTCTTCTAGGAAAAATTTTAAAGTATCATTTTTTTCAAAATTGTCGTCCTCATATTTACAGAGTAGTGGAACAGCGAAAATATGCCTTTTAGAAATATTGATATGTATGCCGTATTTTATAAGAACGTATTTTGTTAGTCAATTACTCCAAAACGAAATGGATGAAAAATTCGAAAAAATGAATTCTTAGTTATTCAGCGTGTAAGAACATTCTTGCCAAATTTCATCGAGATTTTATTATTTTTAATTTCCCTATGTGTTTAACATGCGTTTGTCTATGTCTCATCAGATGAAAATCCTGTTCATAAAATAACGAATGCATGATTGTACTTTTCAAATTTTGAAAAATATCAGACGTGTCTTTGATAATCAACTCTGACTTTACGGATTTTTCAATTTCCTGAGTCTTCAAGAACTTTCCTTCTGAAAAAAAGTTATCAAAGCGAACCCATATTTATTAATTTACTTTATTACGAAAACTCAAACGACACGGCAGTGCCTTGACACCCAGTAATAAACGACAAAAGATATCTTGAGACGTTTCTTTGCTTTTATTAACAGTAAGATGAAACATTACTTGGCGTCAAGACACTGTCGAGTCTTTAGAAAATAATTTGTATACTTACTCTCATTTTTATAATAATCCTTAAACAATAAATTACAAAATTTCAATTAGAAATTTTTAGATTCTTAAATTCTCAGCACATTATGTCTTCTATTTATTTACAGTAACCTGACATTACTTATTAAAAATTTTCTTATGTAAGAATTTAAATTTCTAGTCATTTTTATTTCTTCGATTTTCTTATGAAAATAATTTGCATGTATACTCTCATTTTTATCATAATCCTTAAATAATAAATTACAAATTTTTAGATTTTTAAATTTTAAGCACATTATGTCTTCTATTTATTTACAGTAAACTGACATTAATTATTAAAAATTTTCTTTTGTAACAATTTGAATTTCTAGTCATTTTTATTTCTTCGATTTTCTTATGAAAATAATTTGCATATTTACTCTCATTTTTATAATAATCCTTTTTTAGATTTTTACACTCGAAGCACATTCTTCAATTTCTTCACGGTAAACTGACATTACTTATTCAAAATTTTTTTTCGTAAAAATTTAAATTTAAAATCATTTTGATCTCTTCGATTTTTTTATGGGAAAATGACATTACGATCGATTAAAATTTATTTTTTTATAATAATCGTATCGCTTATTCCTCATCCTCATTGTTTATCAAGAAATGCAGCCGGAAAGCCGTGCGGTTTCGTGGGTGACAATATCGCATGGGAAAGCCACGTTTTGGCGCATGTGCTCCCGAGACGATTCTTGTGCTGGCATTCGCGGGTTAATACACCGCACATCGCGTTTTACGGAGCAGACGCGCGCAACGAACTCGCTCGCGATCTCGGACGTTGGATTTTGTAAGAGATCGAGCCAAGAACAGTTTGAACGTCGCGCGACCACCGAACGCTGCCTCTTCCCTATTATCTTTCCCTTTTTCCGTTGTTAAACCGCATCCGCAAATAAATTAAATTTTAGAAAATTTTTTGAGAACCGTCCTCAGTTCACTCCGATCGCTCGTTGAATCACCAAACGAATTATGAACGTTCTATTAAACGTGAAGCAAAATGTTCAATGTTTTGATAAAAAGATTTCATGATCGAATATTTGTGATCTGTTATTGACTATTTTTCCTGTTTTTGTGACTGAAAGTGTAGATAGAAAATTTATTAAAATTTTCGGTAACGAAAAGAATCTGTGCACGTAAGTTTTTTAAAATGATTAATAAATCCTTTTATTATACTGTATAAATTTACAAGAGATTTTTATATAAACATGTTGATGATTCGAATTATTGAAAATCAATATTACTCTCGTTTTACCTCTGTTAAGTAATAATAAATAAATTGTTAATTTTATATGAAACGAAAAAAGGTATCGAACATTTTCTCAATATAATTGTTAACTTTTTATTTCTAGTATTACGAAAATTTTTAATTACTTCCGATGAGAATTCTACTAAATATATTTTTGATTATCGAGGCTGACGAATAAATCGTCAACTAAAAATAATTCTGATGGATAAAAAAATGTTTTGAAACAACAAAATATTTTTAAGACTGAAATAAAAATGACTGAATTTTGCTCAGATAAAAAAAGTGAAAATAAAAAAATAGAGAGAGTGGTTGTCGAAGGAAATTGGTGTGTTTCCATTTCGACGAAAAATCCATCTAGCTTCGGAGTAAGAATGTCGAATGTCAAATTTGCAGGACGAGTTATCCGTTGGGGAATTGCATGAAGAGTGAAAAAGATAGAGCGCGCAACAACGAGAGGAAAAAAAAAGAAAACGTTCAGTTACTGAATGTGGTTCAAGTTCAAATTTACTGAGCGTGTATTCGCGTGTCCGTGTGCACGAATCTCAGTGAGTTCGTCGAGGTCGTGTGGGCGCAAGGGACGAGTCAAGAGCTCGAAATATAGATTTCAGTAGTATACAGAAATACGTGGGAGAATTGTTAATTTTGTGCTGCTCTGGACCAAGAAAAAAATGATAAAATTATCATCGATTGTTTGTCAATTTCAAAATTGTTTTTAACATTTTTTTCCATATAAATATCAGCAAAATATATTTGGAATTATATGCTACAGAATTGATCCTGGAAAGTATGATCTTAATATTAATGAATAATAATAATATTAGGAATTATACAGACCGAATTATATTGAACGAAGGAAAAATTTAAAACGTAACGAACTGCCTAATAATAACGTATTAATTAATTTTCATAATTTTTTTTCTATAAATCTAAGTTTAAAAAAAATCTAACAAATTCCAATGGGGTTATTTTTCAGAAAAACCATTAAATTGCATAATTACCCTAATTTTTTTCAACGAGTTGTTTATACGAGAAAATATCATTCGAACCGCTAAATCTCTCAAAAGCTCGAATTTTATGAAAAATTAATTTCATCATTTCAAGCTGTGCTTAAAAATGTCATTTTTGTAAATATTGAACTGAATTTGCCATGCGTTTCGCTTAAAAAGATTGAAGCAAACAATTTTTCCAGAGAAAACAAACAGTTGGGGCAAACAATTTTTGGACCTGAAAAAAAAATGAGTGTTTGAGGGAAAAATAACGAACTCGAAAATGAATAGAGTTTGCAGAATATTAAGATTCTTTATTCAGGTTGAACATTCTCGAAAATAGGTCGGAAAATACACAAGCTTTGTTATTCATATAATTGCCATTTTTAAAAATAAAATTGCACACAAAGGCTTTTAGTTTTCTCGAATTAAAGTGCATTGAGTGTGCAAGTCCATTGAAGCCCCTATTTTTACATGTAAGTTCGCCGGAAGAGGAAGATGATCCCAAGAGAGAAACAAAACAAGAGCGTATTATGAATCTGACGAATATAAAGAACCCACTCCGCTCGCTTGTGTGCGCGGGAGTAACTACCTTATCACGAATCGCGAGCCACTCTACCGTACTCTCAATTTGTAGGATCTTAAATTAAATTTTATTGAATTTAATTGCCAAAAATTGAAATAGACAGCTTTGTAAATTTTGGGTAATTTCTTGATGTATATCATTTATATGATATATAATTTCAATCTGTGATTGATTTATTTAGAATTAATAAAATTGACTTTTCATTTTCGTCACAAAAATGAAAATTTTTCGGGTGCGACTTCAATGATTGACAGATTGAGCAGACTGTTTAAACTCACGTGACAACAATATAGAGGTAGGGTAAGGAGGGACGAAATGGGATACCTAAAAAATTTGATCAAATTTTTGAATATTTAAAAATTTGGTCGAATTCAATATCAAATAGCGTTCTCGTTGCTAAGAACATTACATTTCGTGATTTGAAAACAACATTTAAACTAAAATAAAAATTAAAAATCAATCAACATGGCAGATAGAAAAAGATAATTTTCTCTGGGGATGAGACACATTTAATCGAAAATTAAAATGAATCCTCAATTAAGTACTCAAAACAAGACGTCGAAGCTAATATAACTTAACAAATTATAAAAAAAAAATTTCTTACTTTTTGGAGGAGTACCCCATTTTGTTCACTAAAAAAAATTTTTTTTTCTCATGGCAATTCAAAATTTTATTTCTTTCCTTCAATTGTGATTAAAAAACGAAAGATTCGGCATTTTTAAACCCTTGGAATCGTTAGATTTTCTTAAGTACTCCATTTTGCCCCTCCACCCTATAGTTATGAAATATTTTTGTTTCTATATAAATGTACCTGGAAATGTACTCACTGGCTCGCCTCAGGACAATGTCCTGTTATTTGATATTTTGTATATGTGTGTGTGTGAGTACAATATAAAGAGGATTCAGTATATATATGTATGTAGACATCGAGGTTATCAATAATATTTTAGAATTGCGGTTTTCAACACGAGCTGAGCTGGATAACGAGAAGTTGTGACATTTATTAATCCTTGGAATAAATTTTTAAATGAACTATTAGACTGGAATTACTTCGAAGGTCTCTCAATACAAAATTTCTAAGAAATCTAAAAAAAGCTTTTGATACATTGCATTCGTAGTGAAAAATCAAAAACTGTCAAAAATAATGTTTTTACAAAATATTTAAAAAATAAATGTAACAAGAGATTGTACATTTAACATTTTACTTATGATTCACAAAATATTAATTCTGTGATAAATCGGGAAGGAAGATGGGAATGAAGGACGTGAATTATCAAAGTGATAAGCGAAGCACGTGGCATTATAATTTATTCATTATTCATCACAGGAAATATAATTTTATATTTCCGTTCGCTTGAAGATCCTATTTGACGATAATCGAAAATCGTTAAATACGTTTTCTTACAGAAATTCAATACGGTCTACCAATTTTTTTTAACGCGGTATTAAGATTCGCGATGAGAAGGATTCATCGAATCATTCACTCGCCCCGATATTTATTTTCGTGCGGAGCTGTCAATATTTTTTTTTTTAAGTTTTCGTATTAAAAAGTTTGGTCGGAGCCTTTCACAGTAAAACGTGACTTTTATGTATCGACGTCATTAAAATGTGGCGAACTTCCGATAAAATTCCTATACGTATACGAGCCTCTGACCTGCTTGTCAGTTTTCGCTCTTTCTCTTTTTAGTCCTCGTATTTTTAAAGACACCTCGCGATGAAGGTCTCTAAAAAAGTCTTTCTAAAATGTTCAAGAGTTCGGCAGAGATTACGTAATAATTGATCGTGGAGGAGAGCAAAGTTCGCTCGGTTGAATTGCCAGGACGGGAAAAAAAGGGATCATGGTTCGTGGGAACGAGAAACAAAAACGAGTCTTCGCTTTTTTTTCGACAAGATAAATATAAGCCTGGCCGAAAAATACAGAACTTTAACCAATAACGTATATCGAACCGATGAGGAAAAATCGAAAATAGTTAGCTAATAAAAATACAAGCTTCATAAAAAAAATTACAAAGTGTTTCAAAATATTCTCGATTATTAAAAAATTTTTCTGAATGAATTTTTACATCCGAATTATTCGCTCTCGAGTTAATTTTCGAGACTTGAATTCTGATTTCGGAATGTAAACACATTCGCACGCGCGCTGTCAAAAATTATCTTTCATAATTTGAATACAGACAGGATTTCTCGTTTAGAGCTCGCACTCGAATTTTTCTTCTATCTATTTTCAATTCTATTTTTCTCTTCGAACGTGAGTGTTGTGTCTGGGCCGCACGATTTTTCGAAATATACGAATGAATGAGAAAATGTTCTATAAAGTGTGCGAGAAGCGTGAAGGATTTTATGTATACACGGAATGAAATAAAATATCATGCGAGTTTCGTAATATTTTTTCGTCAGACAGTTTGGGTGCGATGATTTTTCAGTCCGACAGATGAGACCTTGCGTTACTCACGTTTTTGGCATTGGAGATTCAAAATTCGAAGCGAACCGTTTTTAGATTGTCGCTCTCCAACGTTCCATCAGCCGATAGAAAACGTAATACGCTTTGATGCTTGGAGTTCGTCGTGACAATACGCGTTTGCCAAGTGAGCTGTCATCGACGAGCGGGCATGGATGTGAAATTATTGGAAGATACATACTGAGACAGACATCAAACATTCATATCGAAGAGATACAGCCCTAATTAGCCGATTGTACCAAATTGTAGCAAATTACAGTAGAATGAAAAATAATTTTATCTCCAAATAATTGTTATATGATGGAAACGAGTATAAGATGTAATTTTCGATGTTCCAATACGTAGTACAATTAAAAATGGTATGCAAATATTTTTCTTTTTTTACCCATTTTTTATTAATTTATATTTTATTTGATCATATTGATATAATTTATTTAATTATTTATTAATTTATGAAAAAATTTTTGTAAAATACTCGACAAGGCACTATTCTTTTGATCCAGAAGAGTGATAATATTTTCAATTTAAAAAAAAATTGTATGGATTTCTCCTACGACATTGAATAACTGAATTTCAAAAATTATTTTGATCGAAAATGTGGCGCTGTTTGAATATTTGGGACTTCGACGACAGTTTATGCTTGCATTTATTACAAGTAATTATTATTCATAAATATTTGAATTTTCTGCCGCACATTGATTCGAAGTTCTTGATATTTTTCATCACGATAAATTCAATTTGCTTCGCATGCGTATTTTTTTGAATCTCATAAAAATACAAAATTTCCGGGAAACGAATTTATGGACTTGATGAAAAATAAATTAGTCGCTTTCCGCGAAATTATTATTTTCCGACAGATTTGAGATTTTAAAACTTTCGCGTTGAATCTTGTTTTATGATCTGTTTAGAAAAAAAATGCGTTGAGTTTTCATTTTGGAAGAGTGAAGAAAAAAGCTCAAAGAGAAGGCGTGTTTGGCGTTTAAATTAGTAGTCTCGTCAACACGTGTTTCTCTCGCGATTATATAAAAATGTTCATCCACACATTCAGCGAGTCAGTATGAACTCGTCTCTGGCTGATTTTCAACGCACTTTAACGTTCCAAATTTTACATTTTCAAATTGAAATATTATTTGTTTTATAAATATTTCAAAATATCGAAAATGTCACACTCTTTGCGATGACAGATCTGGAAAGATTCTTAAGGATGTGTTGCCTGTACAATCCCTGACAAGAGTAATTTTTTTATGATAAATTTTTGAAACGAAAAGTCTTTTTTTTCTAAAAAAGATAAAATTTCATCTGTCATTCAGAATGATAAACTTAATGTGATATTTATATTGATAATAAAATTATTTTAATAATAAAAAATGGTAAATTTAACATAAAAATATGTAAAATTCTGCTAAAACTTTCAACGCGTACCAAGTATGGAAAAATAAACTCTGTGTTTGAAATAATTTTTTAAAACAAACTTGCGCGTATTTGACATAAAGAAACAATGTTAAATTTTTTTGAAACTTTTGGGTGAAATTCCATTTGAAACATTTGATATTTCATTTAACAACGAGAAAATGGAAAAAAATTTTTGAAAAAAAATTAAATTATTACGACAGAATGAGCTTGAGAAATTTTACCATTTCGAGACGATGTGCGAACACAACTTTGTTTATGCTCTGCGAGACTAAATTTTATAAGTGAAGTAGCGAAAAACAGACTACCACGAAAACAGATGTACACGGACTGTCCAGTCTGATTAGACCGTAAGCTTGTTTATTTTTGCTGGTTGAAAACTAGAGTAACGCGTATCGGTATCGTCGACGCTTTCGACAAGTCGGAGCAGCCGCAAAATTGGAAAATACATAATTCTTAAAAATTGTTGGTATCAATCCAGAACGATTTTAGTTATTTTCGTGGAAATTAGAGCAATTTCGCGTGAAAATTCACGAGATTTTCACTCTTTATTGCTTCGAGAAAAACGAATTATCATTCCAATAAAATACCAAAATTTTATTCAAATTTTCGTCTCTCAACCTTGTCCTCGAAAACCACAAAATTTACTTAACAATTTTTTTCAATATAATTACAATTATTCTACATCTCATATTAAAAATTAAAAAAAAATGGAGTTTCGATATTTGAAATGCGTCCGAGCTTTCTGGTGGCTTTTCTATCTCGAGTGAGAGTGAACGATGACGAAACGTCAATAGCGATAATCCGCATCATCTCTCCGACTTCCGGTCCTTGAGCAAAAAATTCAATCCCCAAAATCCCCGATGTTTATTCTCAAAACGAGAGAGGTAAATGTTTTTCTCGTATTTTCTATTTTTTTTATCCTTTTAGCACGCGTTTACGAAAATCTCATCCTCGCAGATTTTCACGAGAGCTATTTCGCGGCTGCGGAAACTTGCTACTCTCCGCGGTTAATAATGTTGACGGAAATGAAAAGTCTCGTGGTCGTTATCCTTCCTCTCTCGTTGCATCGCGAATCTTCGAGATGAGGAAAAGTGCATTTTTCATTTGCTTCTTAAAACTCTGTAAAAACTTTTCTACTCTGCGTGTGTATATACCGATGATCGTGGATTCTTTAAAGCTCGTGCACACCTTATTTATCGCGTCCCTCAAAGATTCTGTAAACGTGAAAAATTCGGAACAAACCGCGGAAGACTTTTGCGGTTCCTATAAAAATTCAGAGCTCCGGGATTTTTTTTTTACTTTTTCTCTCAAATGACTTGACAGGCGAAATTTTTTCTCGCGTGCACACCCCGACTGTAAACGGAAAGGATTCTTTTTTCTTTGTGTGTTTGTGTTTTTCAGAAGCATCGCCCGATTTTCCGCTCGTGCGCCAGCACGCAGCGACCGCAGTCGGCCGAGATTTTCCTCATTTTTTCAACTCTTTTTCCGCATTGAAGAAAATTTTAAAAGAGAGGAGAAAGAGGAAAGCGGCGAAGAAAGTTTTTTTGTCCTCTCGCGGACATATTCGCGCGCTTGCCACGCTAAAAAGTCAACTACAAATAACGCCATAAGGAAGGATTCTGCTACGTGAAAATGCTCGTAAAATGCGAGACATTTTTTCTCCGACTTTTGTTTTTCTTTTTTTCTTGTACACGCGAACGCAACATTCTCGAATTCTTTTCCAACAATACGACTTCTTTTACAAATTCTTGGCATTTTTTACGGCCCCGTTTCTTTTTTTAATTTAAGGACGTATCGTAAAACATCGGGATAACAAAATTCCCTCAAAATTACATCACGCTAAGAGAAAAATACGTGGATTTCATTTTGCATGTATTTTTCCAGATTTTCTCGGAGTCTGAGTCGTTTCAAAAAAATAATAAGTAACCGAGCAGTGAGAAAATTTTTTTTCCTCATTATAGAAATGCCAAAGTCATGCGAGTACGAGACGAGCAAAAATGTAAAACGAAGATATTTTTCTGCAAGGTGCTTAATATATTTTGAAAAAATATGGCACATGAGTTTTTGTTCGAAAAGTCAAAGTTGTCATTTTTTATTTTCACCGACCAATTAAATCTTCTGAGAGAATAAATTGGCAGCAAGATTTTTATTATTACGAATTGGAAAAAGGAGCTTCGGTACGTTCGTAAAAATACACGTTTTCAATTAAAATGGAAATATATATTTTACTCGTGATGGGTTACTTCTCGAAATGCAAACGGAAGAAGAATACGGGTTAAAACGAAATACATAATTGTTGAATTTTTAACGGTGTTCTGTATGCATGTTAAAAAAGAGAGAGACCCGCGAAAGAGAGAATGCCCGGGAGTCGCAATTATCACGACATACGAGACAAAGCAACAATGTGTAAAAATATTAAGAGGACAGAGAATAAAGTTGAGGAGTTTTACTCGTTACAATATGACGGTCAAAGTTTTTTTAGCGTAATTTTTTCTTGTCATATTATTTTAAATAAACTTTGGATCGAACGATTCATTCTCAATTAAAATCTGCATTCTGGAATTGATTCGTTTGAGATTAATTTAAATTTTTTATTTATCTGTATTTTTAGCGATGCAATTTTTTTGTTAAACGATGAATAATTTTTTATTTTTATGGAAATAAAAAAATGCAGAAAGGATGATCTTTCATATTTGATTAAGAATTAATTTCTCGATATAATAAATACGTTTTTTTTTATTTGAATAAAAAGTGAAATAAATAACTTCCTGACTGTAGTGAAACGTTCATGGCAATTAGAAATGTTTCTGCTTGAAATAAAAATTATTTATTCAATTTTTTTTCAATATGACATATCTGGGGACTCTGTTAATGAGCAAAATTGATTGAATGTGGTCGTTTTGAACCAATATAACAACTCTACGGGTATATCGATACAAAATATAGATATCATCGAATATCGGTTAAAATGGCACATTCGTGATTCGCTCCTCATTAATCTATCACAATGGTGGTTAATTAAATTTCGAGCAGGCCAAACGATTTGTCGTTCAACACGAATTATTACAGCTCCAGAATTCATGCGCTACTGCGACTGAATAATTTTTGTAATCGTTTATAAACTTTTCGTTTAATTTAAATTAACTCGATTCAAAAACAATTTTTACTGACAATATGAACTTCATTCTGTCCTAAAATGATTTTCCAAATTATTTATAATCGAAATTTTTTGCTGGATCTTATTTAAACATTTATTTCGGGACAATGACAATTTTCTAAATTGTAATAATTTTGTGAATTAACATTTTTATATTTTTAAATTGAATTGAAATAAAATTAATAATTATTTTCTCAGTAATAAATTCACAACTCCGAGTTTTTAAAATCAATTTTTAGTCAATTTTTACACTGGATGAAAATCTGACGAAAATTCAGATAATTTTGTGCATTTTCCAAGCATATCATATCGTAATAGATAAAGACTATTAATCTTTCTCAATGCGACAGCAGAAAAAAACAAAACCATAAAAATCCATGAATTTATTACGAAATTCTCAATTTTTTAGAATTAATTTTTTACTCCATCGTGTTCTCGTTTCTGTTCTCGCAAGAATGATGGAAAATTTGAGATTTAACATTTGTGTATTTTTCAAGGATTGTTCCACAAAAGATAGACTTCTCGTTTACTCTCTCTGTCGACGCTTAACAATACAGAGTACCAAAAAAAAAAAATGGAAAGTAGTACGCAACTAGGTCTATGAATTAAAAACGAAATGAATTTTTGTTGATGCATCTCTGGAGCGGTACCGGAGAGAGTTTCGTGATTAACCAAGCACTTGAGGGAGCGAATCCAAAGGAACGCACTTGTGGCTTTCATTTTTTTTAAAGATGTACAGAGACAACGGGATATGCATATTTTCTGAGCGCGTGCACGCGGTGACAAAGAACGAGGTCGGTGGCACCTTTGACAAAAGCTTTTCAGTCAACTTGCCGAGAGAAAGCTTGATAGTTGACGCGAAGCTCCGCGAGGAGAACAAAAAAAAGCTCCGCGAGAGCGGGGGGAGGAAAAAAAAAGTTCCCCGGAGAGAAAAAAAAGAGGAAGCGAGAGGGCGTTAGTTTTTACCACCAGGGTGGACATTTTATTCGTATTCGTTTGAGCGGGATTTGCACACGTGTGCATGCATGCGCCTTTATGAATCTTCATGCACGAGACGGGAGTCATCTCGAACACGGGCGCAAACGTTGAATCCACAACAGTTGGATCGGTTATGAACGAAAAAGATCGTAACTCGCGTCATTTCGTTTCCCATTTCGAGGCAACTTCCGCCCTTCTCCTCGTCAGTAAACTCGCGC
This sequence comes from Cremastinae sp. B BG-2022a, assembly GCA_030522605.1. Lineage (NCBI taxonomy): Eukaryota > Metazoa > Arthropoda > Insecta > Hymenoptera > Ichneumonidae > Cremastinae sp. B BG-2022a. The sequence continues at coordinate 10,908 of JAPYYX010001329.1, read as the reverse complement.
GTCGTTTTTCTCTTCTCCCTTTTCACCCCTTTTTTCAGTTTTTCAAAGCTCACTCTCTCCGGAGCTTTCTCTATTTCCTTCTCCCTCGCTCGCCTTCCGTCCCTCGAAAGCTTCCACGTAACGAATGGGATAAAGGATCCACTGAACCGACATGTAAATTACGTACGACTCTGTCTTCTTTCCCATTCAAACCGATCCACGAGCACTTCCGTTCCAAAAACATAAAATGAAAATCGATCTTTTTACAAATCTCGACGAAATGTCTCATTAATATTTTTTCATTTTTTTGAATATGTAAAAACGTTAAATTTTCCTATCTGCTACGAATTTTTGAGAAAATAGTCAAAATTTCCAAGATTTTTTAATATTTATTTTACAAATATCGACAAAATGTCTCATTGATATTTACATTTTTCGATTTTTTTTAAACACAAAATTGTTAAATTTTTCTATTTGCTAACAATTTTTGAGAAAATATTCAAAACGTCCAAGTTTATATATTCATTTTTTTAAATATATATAATAATGTAGAAATTTTCAATTCAATGAAAATAAATACAATTGATTAAATTTTTCCATTTGAAATTTTTTGTTTTTCAATTGACACGGAATCGCCTGTACGTGAACAGGTGAAATTCGGGATAGCAAACCTCTCATCAATACGCGTGTCAAATGTAACGTGAAGATACGACTTTTTGTTAGAAAGCTTTCGACGCAATTAGATCTTCCAGTCTGTCCCGCGAACGGAATCCGCTCTATAACGACTAGAAACGACGAGTTTTACCGGCTCGTAAATGACACGTTGTTTGTTGCGTTTTGACAAAGATGCGCGCTTTTGACTTGAATTTTCATACGCTTCCGTATGCAAGCGTAATTGTAGAGCAAAATCCTACCAATTTTCACCTCAAGAGAATTTTCACTCTTTCTTAATCACTTTGTAAATAATGACTGAATTAATTAAGCGAGTTCGGGCGTTAATGCCGGAATTCTTAACAAAGAGGAAAGTTGATTTTAATTTCGTCGAAATTTTTTTATTTTTAATTACCGTGTAAATTTTAATACGATTAGGAACCTTCGCTGCAAATCAAATTTCACAGACGTGTGCTTTTGTGAAAAACGTTCAACATTTCCAGGTAGCTGACTTTTTTCAGTAAAATGAAAGTAAGTTAAAATTCAATTAAATTTTTTTTTTTAATTTTTGTTATTTTATTTTGAATTTTTTAAAAAGTTTTATTGCTCATATTGCAATTTTCAAGCTTATTGTACGTTTCGTTGATAATAATTTAAACAATTTTTTCAAAATCATATTCCTCTGTTCCCCAGACAGAAATTTCCAGCCCTCGTCTGAAGAGCGAACGAAATAGCGTGCTCGCTAAATTACCAGAGAGTAATTAGACGGAGAGCCACTTCGTACACACGTGTCTGCACGAAACGCAGCGTAGAAATTCATTTTCTCGCGATTTATCGTGAGTTGCAACTCTGATGGCTGAGTGCAAAAGCAAATTAACAATTTTTTAAAAATTTTGAGGAAAATAAATTTTTGACAGTACGTTTTGTGATCAATTTTAAAAAAAATGTCAACTCCAAAACTGTCTTGGAAACTGTCAGGATTTTCCTTCCTCGTATATGGAACGATATTCAGTCTACGCTCTAATTCTCTTCTTCCGAAATGGTAAGGATGACATAACTCTCGACTCGAAACTCGAGAAACGTTTCACTGGCCAATTCGAGGAGTCGTAGGCGACTCTGTGAGCTCGCGAATTGTGAGCAATAAGAACGAAGCAGGAAAGCGTTTGTGAAGGAAATTGTCGAGCAGGGAAGTTTTAAACGATGAGGAAACGAGACCCTGAAAATGAAGCGGAAAATAGGTGAAAACGGTGTAACGCGAGTCGCACGACGAGTTACACGCGAGCTCGGACTTTGAATAGAAGTCACAAATGTACTACGTGTCGATACGTTTTTTCTTTAATCTTACTTTTCTTTCTTCCTGTCAGACTCAGACTCTCTCTCGTCCATTTTCCATTCCATCGGTTCACGAGGAAAATCCCTTCCTCTGAAATTTTTCTTCCCCTCTCGATCCTCTCAAAAGCTCATTTACTATACTTTTTCACTTTGCCGGAAGTACACCGTCTAGCTCTGTACCTCTCGAGAGATCGAATGACGGAAGTCTCTCTTTGTGAAGCTCGTCGCTAAGTTCCGCTCTCAGGCAAGTGCCAGGTTCGTCATTATTATCTTCTTTATATACCTCGACCCTTATCCTTTGAGCCTTCAACCGAAAACCTAACTTCGAGGAACATCAACTTTCATGGAAAACAACGGATCGGCGTGATTGACTCAGGCGTTTTTCTAAGAATATTTATTAAAGTTTGAAGAGCGCAAGTTTTCACGTCACGTCGATAAAAATTGACTTATTGGGCTATCGAGATAAATGTTTATTTCAAACTTTTTTAAACTGGTACAGTAATTGATAATTAATTAATAATGGTAATTATTTATTGACGATATAATTAATGTACTGGTGAAAAAAATGTTTCAGAAAACGTAGATGATTATTTATAAAAATTGACAATAGATAATTTGTTTATTGTATATAAAGTAGTTTCGCTGAGTCGATGTTATACTCGGAGTGTGCAGACGATGTAAGTTTTTGGTGTAATTGAGAAACAAAAGTTTGGAATAGTTTCGGACTACGAGGAATTGTTGTGTGGCGAATTGTTATAATTACTGTAAAGAAGAAGAATACGTACAGAAATGAATAAAATGTAACTTTGGATTTCGATGAATTTCATGAAATGGTACTTTAATAAAATTTCCAAACAAACCGATTATATTGGTGTATTTAAAATTTGGATATAAAAAAATCGAAAAAATCTAGGGTAGGGGGCACAGTTAAAGGAAACAAATAAAATAAAATGTATAGCTAAAATAAAATTTTCATGGGATTCAAAAAGTACGAAAAAATTTTTTTTTTTCATAATTTTTAAAGTTATTATTAGCTTTGACGTCTTATTTTAAATAATTAATTGATGATTTATTTACATTTTTGTTTAAATGTGTTTCATTACCAAAGGAAATGTTCTTTTTCGATCTGCTATGATAATTGATTTTTAGTTTTAATTTTTGTTTAAATGTATTTTTAAATCACCAAATATAATGTTCGTAGCAAATAAAAGACTGTTTGATATTAATTTTTATTAAATTTTGAAATATTGTAATTTTTCACCAAATTTTTGGGGTCCCCCATTTTGTCCCCTACCCCATTTTGCCCCCTACCCCATTTGCCCCCCCCCCTACCCTATATGTATAGTTAATTTAAAAAAAAAGACAAAGAGTCGATATCGTTACCATTTTATAATGAGTTTTTAAGCCTTCAGCTACATATTTTTATTATTTAATTATTCAATCATTATCATTTTATCATTTTAATCATTCTGCTCAACGTCGAGCCTCTGATGATTCTCACACGAATCGTCAATCGTCCTCGAAATATATCGTAAATCGCAATTAAATTAAGCGAAATTTATGTTCTGTAAAAAACATCGAATCCGAGTAATTAAATGTGTTGTCAATTGTTACAGATGAACGAGAACGAATCGTTGACAATGTTCGGCACGTGCGCGAAATTTTCAGCGAGAACTTTGTCGATCGTGACGAGAATTCGGGCGAACGAGCGCGATAACCGGGGAAGATGAATCGAAACGATATCCGGTGGGAAGTGAATTTTTTTGCGTGCGAACTAATAACGGATAAAAGCAAAAAAATGGAATGGAAGAGAATGAAATCGTGATAGAGAGATAAATGTCGTTTTTTGGAGCGGTAAAATGTCGAAAGTTTGGGCGCTCGTGACGATTTATTTGGGATTAGCGACGATGAGGATCGGCTCGGTCGGAGGCGATCCATCGGCTCGCGTTAGAGGCGATCTTATTATCGGAGCACTTTTCAGCGTTCATCGAGCACCGAGCGGTGGACAAGGCGCTCTCGTTTGCGGTACGGTGCGTGAACTTTATGGAATTGAACGAGTCGAGACGGCTCTGATAACACTCGACAAGATAAACCATGATAACAGCATTTTACCAGGTTCGTTGCACCATTTTTCAACCTTTTTACATCCCAAATTCATCTTATTTTGGTTTTTCGATTGAAAGAAAAATATCTGTGCAAAAAAATGATTATCAGTATTTTTCAAAAATTTTTTCAAATTTTTGAACATCCACGACAAATAAATTAATATTATTCATTACTCAAACACTTTTTAAACAATTATTTATTTATTTATTTATTTATGCACATTTTAACATTCATACATTTTGCTTTCGATGAAAGAAAATGATAAATATAAAAATAAAAGGATTATCAGTATTTTTCAAATTGTTGAACATCCTAACAAATAAATTTTAATATTATTCATTTACTCAAGAATTTTTTTATTTACTTTTTAAATTTTTGATAGCTATATCAAGTGAAATTTGCAATTATTAATACTCATTTGTATTTTTTAGCATATTATTTTAAAACTAAATTTTCACTTGCGAAAAATAATATTATATTTCGTTTCTGTATGAATGAGAAATATTTTCATGAGAACTTTCGTGTTAGGTGTAACTTTGGGCTTAGAAGCACGCGATTCGTGCTGGTCCGCACCGGTTTCCCTTCAACAGAGCATAGAACTTGTACGAGACGCGATAACGCCCGCTCTCACTCAGTCTCAGCCCTCGTCGAATGGCGAATCGAGCACTTGTCAGGTTGACTCAACTCTTCAGGTATATAAATTTTACAAATCAAAAAGGGTAAAAAACTGAAAATTAATTTTTTTCTTACTTTTTAATAACCAAAATTTGCTTAAAATTTATTTTTATTGATGTTCAGTTCAATAAAAAACAAAAATTTTTGTCTCAGACTGAGTCACCAGTGTCGAAAGCTCCGATCGTAGGAATCATCGGACCGGGCTCGAGTTCGGCTGCTCTTCAAGTGCAAAATCTACTTCAATTGTTCTCGATTCCACAGGTGCGTAAAAGTGGATTTTCGAGCATTAAAAGTAACAATTTTTTAGCATCATACTTAATTTTGCATCATAATTAATTTATCGAATTAATTATTTATTTATTTAAAATTTGTAACTTTCTAATTTTCGAATCTAAAAATCTTTTGTTAATTTTTCACAATATTTTATTCGTATAAAGACATCTACAAAAAATTTAGAATTATGCGTATTGTGAAAATTCTTATCAAGTTCCATAAAACGTTAATTATCTCCATATTTTATGCTGGAGAACGTATTTGCTAATTTTGTTCTCACTGAATTGCGCAAAATTGACATTCCAAATAACAAAAGCAAATATACATAAAAAAAACGTCATAATTCAGGGTGATAAAGTGACGCGTGCACGAAACTCGTAGCATTCGCATCTCTTATCGCATCGAACGTTAAAGTTGCACGGAAATTAATTTCCGCTAATTTGATCATTCCGGATGCGTGAGAACATCCTGCAATATCAATTTACTGGAAAAATAAGAAAAAAAACGGAAAAAGCAAACATTCTGTGAGATTATATTCGAACAGTATAATATTAAAATTCGATAAATTTTCCAACCTTGGACAGGATATATGATTTCATTTTCCGTTAACGAGAATAAATTATTTGTTCCTATAAATGTAGCTTAATTATTCATAAAATTTAATTTTCAGATAGGATACTCGCCAACTTCGAGGGATCTCAGCGACAAGACTCGTTTTCCAACGTTCCTTCGTGTTGTACCGTCCGACTATTATCAGGCTCAACTACTCGTCGATCTCGTTCAATACTTCAATTGGACTTACGTCTCCATCGTTAACACGGACGGTAAGCATTTTAATCGTTTCGAATTAAAGAAAGTTATTTAAGGGTGTTGAGTCCCAAATCGCAAATGATGATAAAATTCTGAAAATTTGCTATGTTTTTGTGAGAAGTATTTAAGAGATCGTGAACAAATTAGTGAGAAATTAGAATTCGTAAATTATACGTGGCCTATGGAAACTTTAGTAAAATCGCAATTATTTTTTGATAATTTTTTTGTTGCAAAAAATGGTGCTAAAAATATGAAAAATATCACACTCGAGGAAAAACATACAAAAAGGATTGTGTAATTTTTTGAACACATTTCGAAAGCTTGTGTTTTAAAAAAATGAATAACAAAAGACGAAGGACGTAGTTTTCATCGTTTTTTGAAAAATAAAACAGTTTCCAGTATCGAGATTTCAGCGTTACCAAGTTTGCCCAAAACATCCAAAAGTTAATCCTCACTTGTAAATTTTTATTAAAATTATTAAAACTTATTATCTAATTTTTTTTTACAATTTACAATTTTTTTCATCATTAATATGCACAAATACGAAACTTATTTTTACATTAACTTTGTTACAATACGAATGTGAGTATTTATCAATTCCGTTAAAATTCAATTTTTGGATGAGGCGATAGGTAGTCAACGTCCTTAAGAACGAAATCTCATTAGCCTGAAAAATAATTTTATTTCATTCCATTTCAAGCTATATAAATAAATAATGGGAAAATTCTATAAAAAATTTACCTGAAAAATAGAAAATTTCGGTAAAAAATTTGTATCAGATCAAAATTTGTTATTCCCTAGATAAAAAAATTTTTAATTGTATTACAAAGTATTACTCATGATTTACGTAACGATGAGTGTACGTCAAATAAGGTTAATTTTCGTGAATATTCTGAAAAAAAACCTTATGAATTATATGTATACATTTATATTTTCCAATCACGGAGATAGCACGAAAATCTCTCGAGAGATACTTCGCTTTGATATAATAAATTAAATATCCGTTTTTCTGTCGCGAGTTCTTTATCCGAAGCTTCGAAACATCGATACGTCTGCTGGGCCAAGTAAATGAATTTGATCAACATTTCTTCCGCTCTAAAATTTTGATTTTTTGAGGAAATGAAGGGAGACGAAATTCGAGAGCTCTTTTCTGCTCTTATTTAATCACGAACAGGAAATTTGAGTGTAAGAAAATGAAAATCACGATCGAAAAGGCTCCGATCTCGATATCGTCCGGTCTGTTGCATACTTTCGGTTCTTCAAATTTCGTCACGATATTGTTTTACCGAAAAGTGACTTTTTCATAATGAATTGTTAAAATTTACCCTTTGTTATTTTGTTGGAAAGTTGAAATTTTGTATTATGTTATTTACAATGTTTTATTAACGATTTTCTCACTATTTATTGTTTATGATTAAGTAACAAAAGTTTCAGACAAACTTGTTTAAATTCGGTTTTTAACATTATTTCTATGTGCCAATAGTAGAAAAAAAATATGAACAAAAACTTATGTTTTGAATAATTTGTAGAAACAATTTTGTGAATTTTCCATTAGAGGCAACGTTAAATTGGAACGACTTGAAAATTAAATAATCTCTTGAATCATTCAGTGAATTATTTCCAAATTTGGAAGAACAATTTCACCTATTTTTTATGGTGTTTTAAAAAGGGTCCATACACCCTTAACGATCGAGTGGTGTATTTTATGTTTAAAAGTATTCTGACCAATCTGGGTTCAATTTCAATAGAACTGAAGACGTAGAATCAAACAAAGTGAAGACCGCGTTTTCTTCACGTTGTCTTAAATTTTGAGAGTCGATTGTAATTTCTAAATTCTAAATATATTTGACTGTTAATACCGCAGACAAAACGGAAGCCCGCATTGCTCGTCTGAACCGCACGGGCGCTTCAAACGATATCCAACCGTTTGAGTACAACTTTTCGCGTATGCTCGACGAAGCATTGATTAGATGCAATTAGCGCTCTCAAGTGAATTACCACGTGGAAATCGTAATTCTCTTCCGAATAGAGCTTTGATTATAAGAACGATAAAATCAAACGTGCTTTGGAAACGTGCGCAGGATATAGTCTATTCCGATACTCCGATTGATTAGGCTTAAAATAGTTACCAGTTGCCGATACAAATTATTGATACATTAGCGTGATACGTGACGCTTGCCTATATTTATAGGAATATAGTAGGAAGAATATAGGAATAAGAATATATAAAAAAATACCTTTTTGTTACAAGGAATAAATTTATTTGCCTAGAGAAAAAATGTTGGTCCAGAAATTATCAAAAATTAAGTATATCATCGATTTTTTGGTAGTCAAATTTATAATGAAAATAATTAAAAATCTGTTAAATCTTGAATTTATTACAATTGTTCAATCTGATTTCCGGTTCGTACATTTTTTCAATTTCGAGAATGATTAGTGATGTTGCTGAAAATATTTGTAATCATGCATTATTATTTTTAAAATTTATTTAAATTTTAAATTAAAATTTTTAATTTATTTAAATCTTGAATTTATTATAATTATCCAATTTGGTTTCCGGTTCTGAAATTTTTTTCAATTTCGAGACTCATTAGTGATGTAGTTGCTATATTCATTGTCATGGAATATTATTTTTTGTAATATCTTACTCTGCATCGGGACGCGAATACGTAAATGCACTTGCCCTTTTTGTAGTATTTAGAGTGCTGTAGTTTTTTTTATTTATATACCTTGGGATACTCCGGTACGTTTTTCCATCTCAATTCTCTGATGGAGAAATTTTACGGGGATGAGGCTTTGCATGAGAATTGAACCGATGCGATGTAGAAAAAAGGAATGAATTTTTGCACCCTTAATGAGAAATGTAAAGCTTTTCGCAAGAAATTGTAGTTATGGATGATATACGAATGTGCCTCGCGACAGATTACGTGGATGCGCATTTATACTGTCCCCGGTGTAAGAAAGGCTTGATAATTTAGCCGAAAGGTCGGGTAACGAGAGAACGAGAGAGAAATATGAGTCGAGGAAAGTTTTCCAAGTGCAACGGTCCCTGGATAATGCAACCCTGTGAAGTTCGTACTGAGAGAAAGAGCAAGAAAATGAGACAGACGCGGAGAACATTCGAACTGGATTTTCATGCAGGAATTAAATAAGACAAGAGAGAAAAGACTTTTTAACCACTGTGAGAACAAGAAAACTCAAGAGCGGATAGCAAAGATTTTACTCAAAGACACCGAAAAAAAAGAACACGGTCTGAGTATTAAAGTCGTGTATAACAAGAATTTTATGGTACACAAAATTTCAAATACGCCAGAGATTTTCCAAGTTTCTTGAAAATAAGTTAATCTAATCTTCAAAAGAAATTATACACATTTTATCGGAGAAATATTGTTAAAGGTGGTTGATCAAGTATTTTCTAGTCAAATGACAGTCCGCATAGAAAAGTTTTCTAAAAAGTTACTTTTTTTTTGTTTTGGATCACAGGAAAAATAATTGTTACTGCACTTCAAAATATTCAACCGAGAATTACTGTCAAAAAGTTATCAGGAAAATAATATTTAAGATAAAGTTGATCAATTGACTTCGTCGTCATCAGCTGTTTTCATTCATGACATCGACAATTTCACGTTTTTTCGTATTAAATAGCGTTTTTTATAAAAAAATAGTTCGGTAACATGCATTTTTTAAGACTCTAATGGAATCTTTGATGTTTTAGCTAAGAAAAAAAATCAAAAAATTTAAGACCTGTCTAATCGAGAAATGTACTTAAACTTCGATTAAACGCGTGTATCCAGCATCGCGCCGTAAGACGCTGTACAAAATTCACGTACTTCGACATTAAGGTATTACCATCATAAACATTGTTAATTTACGAAAATTTTGAAAAAATATATGTTTTGAATGAAAAATTTACAAATCGATTGAAAAAAGAGAAGTAATTCTACCGTCTAGTTTTTTAGTTATTGGAGTTTGAAGTTTTGTGAGCGCGTTAAACGGGGTGAAAAAATACGTTTTTCAAAATAACTCAAAAACGGAATTTACTATTTTCATAGAAAAAAAGGAGATGTTAGAGTGGCACGCAGAGAATATTCAGGAAAAAAATGAGCTTGGTCTACCGTCTAGTGTTGGAGAAAAAAATTATTGAGTGAAAATCATACACTTATTTCAATGAGAGAATTTTCAAGGTTTGCAAAATGATAACGCGGAAACTTCGTAAAATATACTCACCACATTTACTTCTTTTTCATCGATGAAAATCTTCAAATTTATCAAAATTAATTTCCCAAAAGTTGCAAAAAGGGGCTCCGCCCCACGTTTATATGGCACTTAGCGATATAGCAATACCTTGAATTTCTCAAAAAATCGATCGGTGAGGTATTTTTTTTTCTAAAATGTTCAGTTTCATCTCAATTATAACATATTTTAAATTTGGATTTTCATCTAATATCATCGATGTTCGATCAACCCCCTTAAAAAGTTATTTTTCATAGATACTTCATTCATTTGCACGAGTCATAAAAAAGTATGAATTTTAGATCGGAGACAATTGCTTTTTAAGCTTGTCTTGAATCTTTTGTTCGGCATAGATATTCAAAACGACTGTCCGAGAGTCTCCAGCTGCAATTGAACCCGCATGTTTGTCTTTACGAAGTCTGGTGGTATTTGCACTCAGCATATTGCTCATAACAAACCCTTCTTGTATCCGCTCCGTTTGACCCTCGATCTCGAATATATATCCGGCGATCACTGACCAGTAAATTAATCGAACCGGTTATCAAGATTCTCGGTGATATTTGCTCCCTCCTTTCGCATAAATCACAATGAGACTCGACTCCTCAGATTCTGCTGATTCGACAATGGAATTTCGATTATAGTTCACGCGTTTGACCGTAATTCGTTTCTAATTACGTTATAGAAATATATTTCAGGTGATATCTGATCCAGACGAGTGTTGGATGCAAAATAAATTTCTCATTTTCTCAGATATTTTTAATCTACAAAAAAACAGCATATATGCTGTAAAAAAATGAGGCAAGTACATTTACGGGATTATACTCCAAGCTGTAGTAGAAAATATGTTGT